>CM022766.1:9595869-9665869 GCA_012411365.1 Ameiurus melas | reverse complement strand
AGAGAAAGAGATATATTAAAATGATATCTAACACAGCAGGAATGGGGGTTTAATAATTTGGGTAGGACTCATATTTTGGAATTAAAAATATACCACAATGTAGTAAAAACTAGATAGATAGATAGATAGATAGATAGATAGATAGATAGATAGATAGATAGATAGATAGATAGATAGATAGATAGATAGATAGATAGATAGTGTGCATTTCACTAATATTGGCACACTTTGTAAATATGAGAAAGGAAGGCAAAAAATTACAAACACAACACGGGTTTATAAAAAAATACCTTTGCTAAATGTAGGCGTGCAGCAATTATTGGCACCCATATGAATTTATATGATAAACATATATTTGAAGAATATTCCCATAGATTTTCTTTTGTATACCTGTGCGACTAGGAACAGGAAATTGTTCAAACATGACTTCCTGTTTCACAAGGGTATAAATATGAGGTAACACATTATCTTAGTCATTCATAACAATGGGTAAGACCAAAGAATATAGCTGTGATGTGCAAAAGGCTGTTGAGCTTCATTTAATGTAAAGCACCAGCATTGAAAATGCTCATTTCCACCATCAAGGCAATAAATAACAAGTTCCAATCAACCAAATGTTAAGAATCAACTCGGAAGAGTAAGTGTGTCTATATTGTCTCAATGTACTCTGAAGAGGATGGTTCGAATCTCCAAGGATCACAGTTGAACAATTGCAGAAATTAGTTGCTTCTTGGGGTCAGAAAGTCTACAAAACTACAATTTGAAATCATCTACAACACCACAAATTGTTTGAAAGAAAAAAGCCTCTTCTCTCATCCAAAAACAAACTCAAAGGATGTCAGTTTGCTAGATACTACTGGAACTACTGGGTTCTATGATCAGATTAAACCAAAATAGAACTTTTATGGCAATAAATACAAGAGGTGGTTTTGGTGCACACAGAGAGGTACCTGTATGGAAAAGTACCTCATGTCCATGTTTAAATATGGTGGTGGCTCTTTAATATCTTGGGGCTGTTTTGCTGCCAGAGGACCTGAATATTTTGTTAGGATACATGACATTGTGGACTCTATCAAATATCAACAGATATTAAACAAAAACCTGACTACCTCTGGCAGAAAACTTAAAATAGGCCATGGTTGGATCTTCCAGCTGGACAATGATCCAAAACATGCATAGATAGTCTTTTTCAGACAAATAAGTAATTTTGGATAATTTTGCACACTAAATAAAACTATAATGTTAATTTTTTTGCATCATTTATTTAAATATTAGGTAGTCTTGATCTGGTTTCATTATTTGATGAGATGAAGATCTGATCAAATGTATGCAAAAATACAGAAAAATGTTCACGAAAGAGGCCACAAACTTTCTTTATATTATATAGTAAAATTAATAACTAATGTCAGGTGGTAAATTATTCACGATTGGATAGTAGATGTGTGTGATATGCTACTATCCAATCATGATTAATTTACCACCTGACATTAGTTATTAACTTTACTACCTTTGAAAGCATCAGTGTGTTCAACTTCTCATCTTTGTCTTATTTTTTTTTCTTTCTTTCTTTCTTTCTTTCTTTTATTTTGCTTTTTGGTGCAGACTGCCCTGAGAAATGTCTGACCACACTGCATATCTCACATCACCACCCCGAGCTCGCCTGATTGCTATCAAGGTATTTTCCATTTACTGAAACCAGCTTCTGTATGTGTGTGTGTGTGTGTGTGTGTGTGTGTGTGTGTGTGTGCGTGTATGCGTATGTATGCATATGAGCAAATTCTGCAGCTTCTAAATCCGTAGATCAACAGGAAAAGGGTCTGCTTAACAGTTTTATTGAAGTGCCCCAGGGGACTGTTTCAGCTCTCATTAGTTTATATTTATTTATTTTAATTGATTTTATTTGTTACTTTTTATGGACAATAATATCTACATATATTTGACCAGATATGTCATGTACCTGTACCTGAAATATTAAAATAATTAAATTTTAATAACAGGAAAGCAGAACTAATAAGACCTATTGACAATGAATGATCCAATGCATTCATTACAATATAAAAATATATATAAAAATATGACAGGATGACATTTTTAAAATGATAAAATATATATTATTAAATAGTCATAAATTATATTAATTGTTGGTGTATATAACTGTGCTCTCAAACAGTGCAAGGTACAACTGGTAGGAAAGCATGTAATAACAGTAATTAATATTAAATAAAAAAAATAACTATGTAGCAGCAGACTGTAAGATGTTACAATTAACTACTAAAAGGCTTGTTTTCAAAATATACATGTGTGCTATCGGGATTCAGGATATAGAGAATGTGCACAGGACTTTGATGAGTTATAAGCTTGGTTAAAGTGGGCTTATATAGAGAGTAGATCGAAAGATCCTGTTAGATAACTCACTACTTATAGTAGAATTTGGAAACACACCCTGTCTCAAAATGAACTGGTTGTCACATTGAGCAATGTGTACCTGTCCAAAATTCCAAATATAATTTCCCCAAATAAGTAACATCACTGCTCAACACATTTGTGAAACTGTTTGATTGATAATGATAATCTGTATAAAAACATTTTAATTATACTATTAATTTAGGCATTTCCTCTTGAGGTGTGCAGATATAATCATAATCATACTAATCAGTCTTCAAGAGGTTTTGAAATCAGTGATGCTTTCATTATTGCAAAAATGAAAGAGCCAACTGTTGAATAGTCCTGAGTGTTAAATGTTCCTTTTGTTGTTGTTGTTGTTGTTTTCATACATTGTATATGTACAAGTATCATACATTGTATATGTATGGGTGAATGGATAGATAAATAGATAATCTAAAGATTTATTAATATAATAATATTTCTATAACTGCAATTAAATAATTCTGACTAAAGAATAAAATAATAACCATTAATATTAAGTCATGTAAATATATCTGTACATAAATTCAGATAATCATACCTTTGAAATTAAGTGTGAAAATTATCAAATTATTATTTTTGATTTCTGGAAATAAAATCTTGATAATAAGTGCATTAATAAATATGGTGTATGCAATATTAAATTATGTAATGAGCTATTAAATATTATGTTATATTTATATTATAATATAAACACAGTACTTCTTATAAATACTATTTTTATACACACATATCGGTGCATGCATGGAGATGTATCTCTTCACACACACACACAGACAAACACTCCTACACACACATTGTGATGTGTGTTTAGCAGAGCAGTTTTAAATCAAGCCGTCAATTAAACACGGGCCAGACAAAGTTTACTATAATCTTATGATTTTCTAAATGATATTTTTTCATACATTATGGAAAACAAACTTAATGTCTTTATATTAGCTATTATTTATAAAATAGTAATTACAAGGTGTCCCAAAAGTCAGGGAAAAAATAAGGGACTATGTTTGCCAGCACCACATTGGCTGTGCCTTAATCAGTGGATATTCGTGGACGTCCACTTTCCAGTTTGTCTACAGCACTTCCAGTCTTTTTGAATTTGTTAGTAAGTTCGGCAGCAGTGTCATGTGTGTGTGTGATGTGCTCGCCATGTTTCCTGGTAAAGTCCATGCAACAGCTTCCTGATCCAGCCATGAAAATGATTTCAATACATTCTTTTTTCTGAAAGGTATTCTCAAAGACTATCTGAAAAAAAGATATATATATATATATATATATATATATATATATATATATATATATATATATATATATATATATATATATATAGACCAAGATATATATATATATATAGACCAACAAAAACAATCACATTGGAATAGTTATAGTCTTATGATAATTTAATATAACCAAGAAGTGTGATTTTCACTTTATCGTAAAAAAAAAAAAAGATCCTAATCACTCACAATGTCTACTTTAATGCAAATTATTTAATATTGGTGGTTTAATACAATACATTTGTGGTTCCCCCTGCAGTATTTTGAGCCTATTGAGTCCCATGTTTTGTTTTTGGTTTTTTTCTGTTTTTTTATTCTGTTCAAAACTAGGTCAGCAGTGACTTCCTGCACACAGACATGCAATGTGACACCTGAGAGTGTACTTCTGTACTTCTGACAGGGCTGACTTCCAACAGCACTATATATACCAACTGTATGCCCGTGAGCATTTAGCAATGCAAAATGTATTTTTATCAATTAAAAATTTATTTCAATAAATTTGTTTTCAATTTTAGCCACATGTATTTCAATAAACTGTTGATGGTTCCATCTTTCCGTTTTTTTCCCTTTTTCATCTAGTTTTAAGACCATATATGGAAATGTAAAAGAGTAAGAATGGTGAAATACAGACACATTTCTCTGTTTTCTGTACATCACTATATATATTTTTTGGGTAAAAAGTTTGACAGTCAGACATATCAGTTTATATACTGTATGTAATAGTATGGTAACTAAATACATTGTTCAGATTGAACAGGCGGTTTCTAAACAGATGCAAATACAGATATGAATAGTAGGTGCACTATTTTTCTGTTTCTGTTGTTGTTGTTGTTTTAAGTTTGTAAGAAATCTGGTTGACACTAGGCAGAGCTTCATTCATTCATTAAGTCATTCATTCATTCATCCTTAGTAACCCTTGGTCAGGGTTATAATGCACAGTAAAATCCACAGAGTTTAATTAAATCCTGTTTATTAGACTAACTGGACACAGATGAACATTAAGACCTAAGAGTTAATTCAACATTTTAGATGTTAATTCAACACAGGGAATTTTGTTGTGAGGTTTAAATTAAGCTACTACTGTGTTTCTGGTTTTGAAAATAGAACCAGTTAAATGAGTTAGAAATCTGTTTCAGGTAGGTACAAATAATAATAAATGATATATTCCTCTTAAGCCAGTTCATAATAACAATTATGAACTCATAATAATAACAATTAAAAATATTGAGTGATGGAGCTGAGGTTGAGGAATTGTCAGAGCCAGAATTCAAAACCCATACTGACACTGCTACACAGCATTGTTTTTGTTTTTTTATGTTTGTTTGTTTGTTTGCTTGTTTATTTTTTGCCAGTGTTTTCCAGTCTCAAAACAAAACCACCAAAAATACTTTATGCCCTACCCACGTTGTGCCTACATTTTAATACATATACTCTATGTAATATATGATATGATATAAGATGACCACACTAAAGAGATACAGATAGTGCTATTGCGCTACACCTCTAATATGTACAGACTGAATCACTTAGCTTTATATATACTGATTTAGTAGCAAATAAGCTTTCTGAAAATATTAATATGGCAGACTCAAAATACTGTTACTAAATCGTGTTCTAACCAATGTTCCACTGGAGAGCAGGTCACTTACCTAGATAACATTATCAGCAAACATACACCTATTCACCTATAACACCTATTTCTCACGTGTCCTTTTTGGAGAAGGGACATTTGACAAGAGTTTGCTTAAATAGAGATCTGCTGTTCTAACTAATGACTAATTTTTAAGTAAGTTATCAATTATTGTACACAATGTCACATCATTCACTCTCACTAAAACAGATAGTTGGGTAGGTACCATCAAATAGTACCTTAATAGTACCTAATAGTAAAATAGTCGGTATTTTATGGAATATTTTTCTTACTTGTAAAAGTAATATAATTGAAAGAGGACCAGGTGAGAGACAGACATGATGTGCTTGCATATATTGTTCTTTATGTGCTTTATAGTGCAAATTCTGCATGCTGCAAAGTCTGTGGGTATTCTAATCTCTAATTGTCATCTCAGATTTGTTTCTATCACAATTATAAATGGCTTTTGATAAAAGTGTCTTTTAGAAAATCTTTTAGAACTTTTAAGGGTTCTTCCATTAGAGGAACCCTCTGTGTAGAAGAGTGTTTTCAATGTTTACAAGAGTGTTTTCTTACAAGAAAGTGTTCCAAGCAAAAGCTTTAAGGAAAAATTAAAACATAGCATTATTAAAGCACAGGAAAATAACATAAATAAAAGATGTCATGAAGATATCAGACTTTTGACATTAAGGATATTTGCTGGGGGAGGAAAGTGGTTCATACAAAATCAACAGACATGTTAAAAGGTAGGAACCATGAGAAAGTTAAGAAGTTCTCAGAAAAAAAATTAAACCTCTAACCACATATGCACACACACTGCCAGTCATAATGAGAGAGATTTGAAGAATTTTCGATCTCCACCATTCTGCTCATCTGACCTCTCTGGTTTCCTAAATGAATAATTGGCCCTTCTTGACGCTCACGCTGTGCTCAAATACCAAAATCAAAGAGTCTCTCTACGAATTGAACTCTCCTGAATACGAAGAAAAGCAGCTAGGGGGACACAGGACAGACTCAGAATTTCCAACAGGGGCTCTCAGTGTCACAAAGCTCTGATTCATCTAATCACTATCAATTTATGCCCCAAATTGGCATTTCTGAAATCAGATTGATATATGCAGACACCAGACAGGTGCTCAAACAAACACAGAAATGAGGCAAAAGCATTTCAGGAAGTGCTTTGGTGCATCATAACTGTCAGCAGGAAACAGTGACAAAATGTTTACAGGCTTTGGAGAAATCTAAAAGCCCTTAGTCTACCAAACTGCATGCTTTTTATTTTTATATGGATCATGGGAGGAATGCATTGGATTTTCAACAATAATTTATACCACAGATCCCTGCAAAATACAGGGTGATACCAGATGAGGGGAAGATTGTATCACTCATATGAATGTTAATATAACGTTTTTTTTAAAAAAAGCATAGCCCAAGGCCCTCTTATGTTAACACATTCATACAATAAATAAATAAATAGGCAGATATGAGTTATATCATATAAAAACAGAGTGTGAAGACCAATGCTAGATATGAAGAGCAATAAACAGAACACTTACCATTTGTTTAGGAATTCCCCCGTGGGGAAAGTGGAAGTAAAATAAATGATATATATGCATGTGTGTGTGCTGGTAGTGCTGTGAACTGAACTCATGACCTTCCGATCAGGAGTCCACTGTCTTAACCATGGAGATACCACTGTATATTCATTTATTATATGATTTATCATGTATATATAGATTTTTACGCTTTATTAATAGGTCCACCCATAGCTACACACAATTGTATTGCACATTCACACATTTGTAGGTTTAATGTTGCATATTCATTTAGGCCAGAATTAACTTGACTGCATTTAAGAACTTTCCAAATAGTCATGAGAATATCACTATGTTACAATCTTACAAACATCTTAGAATACCCTCTGTTCATGCAATATGCATTACATTCTATTCATGCAAAATTGGTTCAATGAAAACTCCCACATAACAAATGAGTAACTCACAGCCCACACTTAATTTATCTGTCCCATGCTTTGTATTGGTTGCAACACAGGCACACAAGCTCACCTTAACCATCAGGCAAGGGATGGACTCTATAAATATATACAGTGGGGGAAATAAGTATTGAACGTGTCATAATTTTTTTCAGTAAATATATTTCCTATGAGGCTATTCACATGAAATTTTCAACAGACAATCAGTATTAACTAAAGAAATCTGTAAATATAAAGAAATCCAAACATTAAAATCCATAAATGAAGTTATGTGTAATAAAGTGGAATGACACAGGAAAATGATTAGGCCATTCTAACGCCTCAATTTTTTTTCTCTGAAACCAATTCAGAGTTTCCATTACTGTATGCTTTGTATCGTTGTCCTGCTGGAAGGTCTACCCACATCTCATCTTCATCATCATGGTGGATGGCAGCAGATTCTTCTCAAGAATCTCCCGGGAAAGGACTTCTTTCATCGCTCAAGTTTGCCAGTGCCATGCAATGAAAACCAGCCCCACACTATGTCTCCACCTCAAAACTTTGCTGTTGGTATAGTGTTTTTACGGTGATGTGCAGTGTCATTTCTTCTCCAAACATGGCGTGTAGTATGACAGCCACAAAGTTCAATTTTGCTCTCATCTGACCAGACTACACTCTCCCAGTATTTCCTAGGCTTTTCCAAATGAATTGTAGCAAACTTTAAACAAACTTTGACATGCCTTTTCTTTAGCAATGGACCTTTTCTTGTGGGGTGACCGTGACCAGTGCATTGCCTATTGTATTCTCTGTGATGAGGGCACCTGCTGCCTCCAAGTGTTCCTGGACCTCTTTCTGAGTGGTCCTTTGCTCTTGGGCTATTCTTCTGACTATTCCTCTGAGTCCCTGGTCAGAAATCTTGCAAGGAGCTACTGTGTGTGGCCGGTTAATCACAGCATGATCTTGCTTCCACTTGTGGATAATGGCCCCAATGGTGCTTATTACAGGATTCAGAAGTTTTGAAAACTGTATCCGATTCCATCAATATGATTTGCAACAATAAGGTTGCGAAGGTCTTGGGAGAGCTCTTTGCTTTTACCCATCATAAGATGTTTCTTGTGTGACAACTTGGTAACGAAAAGAATATAGACCATCAATTTACTAACTCAGCAGATATTAATTTGAACAGATAGGAGGTATAATTTCTTATGGATTTCAAGTGGTTCCTTGCATTACCTTGCCTTGGAGAACTGCTTTTTCCTGTTTCATTGCTTTACTACATTATAACTTTATATTTATGGACTTTAATGTTGTGAATTCTTTATATTTCCAGATTTCCTGGCTGGTGAAAATTCCATGTGAACAGCCTCATTGACACGTTCAATACTTATGTCCTGCACTATATATATATATATACACAGGTGCTGGTCATAATATTAGAATGTCATCAAAAAGTTGATTTATTTCAGTAATTCCATTCAAAAAGTTAAACTAGTATAATGTATACATTCATTGCACACAGACTCATATATTTCAAGTGTTCATTCCTTTTAATTTTGATGATTATAACTGACAACTAATGAAAACCCCAAAATCAGTATCTCAGAAAATTAAAATATTACTTAAGACCAATACAAAAAAAGGATTTTTAGAAATGTTGGCCAACGGAAAAGTATGAACATGAAAAGTATGAACATGTACAGCACTCAATACTTAGTTGGGGCTCCTTTTTCCTGAATTACTGCAGCAATGCGGCGTGGCATGGAGTTGATCAGTCTGTGGCATTGCTTAGGTGTTATGACAGCACAGGTTGCTCTGATAGTGGCCTTCAGCTCATCTGCATTGTTGGGTCTGGCATATCGCATCTTCCTCTTCACAATACCCCATATATTTTCTATAGGGTTAAGGTCAGGTGAGTTTGCTGGCCAATTAAGAACAGGATACCATGGTCCTTAAACCAGTACTGGTAGCTTTGGCACTGTGTGCAGGTGCCAAGTCTTGTTGGAAAAGGTATTCTGCATCGCCATAAAGTTGGTCAGCAGCAGGAAGCATGAAGTGCTCTAAAACATCCTGGTAGACGGCTGTCTTGACCTTGGACCTCAGAAAACACAGTGGACCAACACCAGCAGATGACATGGCACCCCAAACCATCACTGACTGTGGAAACTTTACACTGGACTTCAAGCAATGTGGATTCTGAGACTCTCCTCTCTTCCTCCAGACTCTGGGACCTTGATTTCCAAAGGAAATGCAAAATTTACTTTCATCAGAGAACATACCTTTGGACCACTCAGCAGCTGTCCAGTCCTTTTTAGTCTTTAGACGCTTCTGACGCTGTGTCTTGTTCAAGAGTCGCTTGACACAAGGAATGCGACAGCTGAAACCCATGTCATGCATATGTCTGTGCGTGGTGATTCTTGAAGCACTGACTCCAGCTGCAGTCCACTCTTTGTGAATCTCCCCCACATTTTTGAATGGGTTTGTTTCACAATCCTCTCCAGGGTGCGGTTATCCCTATTGCTTGTACACTTTTTTCTACCACATCTTTTCCTTCCCATCGCCTCTCTATTAATGTACTTGGAGAGAGAGAGAGAGAGAGAGATAGAGAGAGAGAGAGAGTTTTTAACTTGAAGATACAAGCAAATTAAGATACAAGCAAGTGGTCAGATATGAAGCTTGAACAACACAAACAAGTCATGATAATGCACATGGATGCAATTACAGCATCCTTAGTACCTGCCTGGTTAGGGTTGAAGTAATAGACAGAATATTTAGTTATTTTATTAGAAAATACAACAGTAATCACTATTTTAATTTAAAAAGAAACTGGAGCTCTATGGAAAATAGTGCAAGGAAAACAAAACATTGAACAGGTGTTGAGATGCTTTTTCCAACTGTTAGAAAAGAAGGGGCTTTGATAATACCACACACAGACGTGCATGCGCGCAGACACACACACACACGCCACACACACACACACACACACACACACACATACATACATACATACATACATACATACATACATACATACATACATGCTTACACAGCTGATGAAAGTTGTTGGTTTTTTTTTTATCCTGAAACATACTGTTTATGTGTGTACTACACTTAATATTTATTACTTCCACTATGTATAGACAGTACTGTTCACATCAAACTGTCACAGAACTTTAGGAGAGTAGACCATGCACACACACACACACACACACACACACACACACACACACACACACACACACGCACACATAGGGACACGTACACATGTGTGGTTTGGCCTGTCTGGTCCTGGCTTGGAGCTGTGGTCATCATTAAACTTCCTGCTCATACATTCTTACGCTGTGTCTTTAGTGATTCTCACCTGCTATGCACCTGTCAGACTTAACGTGCAGTAACAGTCTCTCTCTCTCTCTGTCTCTCTCTGTCTCTCTCTGTCTCTCTCTCTCTCTCTCTCTCTCTCTCTCTCTTTCTCTGTCACTTTTTCTCTCAAAAACACACACACACACTCTCTCTCACACACACACACACACACTTACACACACAGACACACACTTGCTAATGAGGCCTTTATGTAACCGTTACCAAAACTCTGTCACACACCCGCACAAACAGAAAAGTGCTCATAGCAGGGGGCCTTTACATAACCGTTACACACTCACAATCACACACACATATCCACCTACACACACACACACACACACACACACACACAAATACACAGACGTGCAATTCCATTCTCAGAAAAAAAAGGAAAGGAAAGTCAACAGATTATATTCTGAACTGCCCACAGTGGAAAAAGAAGTGTGATACTGCATTTACACACCAACATACATTCAGGATTTGTGTCATATGTGTATGTATCTAAACACCATATCTTCACGACAGGGAAGGTATACTAAATACATAACTAATTAACCAGCAACTCAGTGATCATCATGTCTTTATAGATTATCGTATTCAATAAACATTATACATTTCAACTCTACAAACATTACACATGTTCTTATATTTAATATAATATAATTTTTCAATAGTAATCATTTTGGTAACTTTATTTGGATAAATACTTCCAAGGTTTACACTCCATAACACAGGCAATTGCATTAAGACTACAGGGAAATCCAGGTATCCCTTAAAATTTCATTAACATCCAGCAATGTAATGTTTGTCAATATACAGTACCTAATTCACTCTAAACCGCTCTTGGTGAAATTCATTGTTAAATCAATATTAAATATCAATATTTTAGTGAACTGAAATATAAAATAACTCTGCAATAACAAGCTGCTCATTCATTCAACACAAATTGTTTAAACAGATTTGTTTGCTCAGCTTGTATGAAAATTTCTATAGATGCCAATAGACATACATCCAATAGAACTCCCTTGGTTCACGGCTTCCATATGCAAACAGATATGAATACACTTTGTTTAATTGAGAGCAAAGATTAATGCTCATTGGACAACAAGATTTTAACATGTTATTTTGTATCCCAGAAGAACACATGGCTTCAATGGTAGTCAATGATTGTTTAGTGGTGGCTTTTGAACAGAAAAAAAAATCTCAATATATCTTGAACAGTGCGTGCTTCATAAATGCATTTTCTTCTTTCCCAAACACATAGCTTCTTCATAATTGGGATGACTGGGAGACCTCTTAAAGGGATGGAAACTCATAACCAACTGTCAATCATTGAAATGTAATGAACATGATAGAAATCTCAAACTTAAAGATATTAGTGACAATCAGACTCACAAGTTGCTTAAGTTGTCAGTAGCCTAATCCATAACAGTTTCTCACAAATAGCTTGTTTTGAGATTTTTGTAATAGGTAAATATTGCAAATAAATTGAACATATAAATTTAATTTTGATCAATCAAATTTGCATTCGATTCTGATTTTTTTTGTAGGTATAGTTACCTTCCACTGTGAAATTTAGCTGTTTAGCAGCTTAGCTGTATTTAGTGTAACATGGCAGACAACACTAATGTAAATGTCAACCTGATTTTGGAAAAAATAAATAAATAAAAAAAATAACAGCTCTGTTTCCCCTATTTTAACAACTACCAACTGCCACTGCTCTACAGATTGTCAAAAATATAATTGACCAGCCAATCATGTCATTGACCAGCCTATTAGCCAACAGTTTAATGCTGTTGATGTTTAGTAGGTAATTTATACACACTTTCTTTACTTCTGCTTTCACTTCACTTTGAAGGCCTAGTTTCTAGCTCATGATCTTTAATAGAATTGTCTCTGGTCCTATGACAATTTTATTGAATTTATATGAGCTTTATTGATATATTGTATGATGTTGTAGAAGATAAACACCGTTTCACATGTTTTTGAGAATCAACGTGAATCTCCCTTTGCCTTAGCTATCAGTTTAACAAACACAGAGGTAAATGCTGTGTTTGCTTAAAAATGATAGTCACAGTACATGCCATGGACATATGCCTAAACAATTTATTTACTCAAATTGTTATAATAATAAAAAAACAACAACATTTATTTCTGATTGAGAAATAAGACACAGGTTTCAGTTAGTTTTCAGAAATTTAAGCTTTTCCAGAAAACACTACTTGGTGGGAGTTTATGAACAATAAATTATTATCATGAAGCCTACCGCAGCTAAGTTTCAAACTTCATGTTCACTTCATGCAGCATATAATATGCTCAGAAAGTAACAGTAAGAGCAACGAGGTTAACATGGTATCACTACCAACTAAAACTAAAGTTTATTGTGTCAGTGTGTGCCAATTTGTTGAATGTATCAGATTATTTTAGTGATCGTTTTAACATGTTACACCAAGCAGAATAAGAATAATTATATATATATGTATATATATATATATATATATATATATATATATATATATATATATATATATATATATATATATATATATATACATATATGATGATTCATTGCATAAGCCACAGCGCATGCTAAAGGTAAAAAGGGTAAAATGAGATAACTCACTGTTCAATTTATTCTTTCAAAATTCAAATACTTCATTCATTTTGTTAAAGGTAAAACATATTTAAACTGCCCAAGTATACAATACAACAACCAGTTTTCATGCCTCACACATACACCCATACTAATATCAACATACTGTAATATAGTAGGCTAATGAGATAAATGGCTACTCCTAGCACGTTATTATGTTTCTGTTTTTTGTTTATGTCTGAATTGGCTCTTGTTGGCCAAATGGAGGATCAATCTATCTAGCTATATTAATATCAACATAGTATTATTATTATTACACCACCATTCTCACCACAGAACACAATATGTTTTACCATCTGAAAGGAAACCTTTTGGCTCAGAAAAAAAGCTCGTTTCCACACAGGGACCAGCCAACTGTCTCCAGAAGGGCACAACTGGCAGACATTCCTATACTTGTGGGGACATTTTTTTCCACACCAAGATAAAAAAAAAAAAAAAAAGCCTGCCCACACCCACACACCAACACCCACACATACATCCACACACAAACATATCTCACAACTGGACATCAGGTCTGAGCCTGAGCTGCATGAGAATTAAAGCTTATAATTACCCTGCAGTTATGCCACAGATAACGATCATCCTCATACCAGCAAAAAAAGTTCTAACGAACCAGAGAGTGGGAGACGAGGCGAAGCGGAGGAATGTGTGTGTGCGTCTCAGAGGGACGTTAGGGCGGAGGAGTGAAAATGCAGAAAGGATGATTCTGCACTTATTAATTAAGCCCTGCATCTACTGTAATTACTAAAGATCAGAGAATCTTTCACACGCTTTTCTCTCCCTTGCTTTCACTCGCACTCAATCACACGCATACTTTAAAGAGCCAGGCATATATATTAAACAACTCAACTCATGCTGCTTACACCACAATGTGAAAGAAACTTTCTAACACACACACACACACACACACACACACAGACACACGACACACACACACACACACACAGAGACACACACATGCAAACCCACCTGAATGCCACCTGGTCTTTCATAAATTTTTTAAATGGCCTTGTAGCAAACTGACTATTTTGTAACACCCACAGCTCACTTGATGTTATCAGCCTGGCTGATGTTCAATATTGTTTATTACTTCAGTCAGCCACTAGAGGCAATACAATAATAAACACAATCATAATAAACACACTAATAAGAAATGAGGACAACGATCATGTTGTGAGGAGGAAATTATTTGATTGGCTACGTGTTCTATTTGTTTACTTCATTTTCTATCTCTATATTACTCTGTGTTAGGTTGTTCTATTTTTTTTTGCATACAAACTAATAATCCACTACCATTTGAGCATCTGGTTTTTGACAAGGAACACAAGCACCCATCTGGACCTGTTGAGAACAATAACATGGAGCTAAACATTCTCAAACTCTGCCTCAGGCCCTGAAATAGCAAAGCATCCCCACACTATCATGCTACCACCACCAGCTTTGACTGTTGGTATAATGATATTGTAGAATGCTGTGTTAGCTTTATAGCAGATATAACACGACCCAGGCTTCCTAAAATACCAGTTTTGACTCACCAGTCCACAGAACATTGTCCCAAAACACTTGGGATTCAGCCATACACCCATCGTCTGTACCGCTTATTGTACACAGGATCACGGGGAGCATGGAGTCTATCCCAGGGGACTCGTGGCACAAGGTGGGGGGACACCCTGTACTGGGACTTTTGCCCAGTCTCTTACTTTTATACTCTTATTTGTTGGGAGTCATGGACATTTGGGAATATATATATATATATATATATATATATATATATATATATATATATATATATATATATATATATATATATATATATATATATATATATATATATATATATATATATTTATTCATTTCAGATTTTAACTTTCTGAAAATCATGAACAAGAACTTGAAATTATTTAGGTGTTCACCAAGGTTCTTTTGTGACTTCCTGAATGAGTCTGTGTGCTCTTGGAGGAATTTTGATAGGCCAGAAACATTTGGAAAATTCACCGCTATGTTGTATGTTTGATGTAAATGGCACCAATCACAACAAGAGAAGTTCCATACTTTATTTATGCATCTCTGATCACACAACGTATTGTAGAATGAAGTGTGTTCTGATTCTGATCTGATTATAGGAGTTACCAGATTATTGAAGTACATGGTGTCTGAAAAATCAGGAACTAATATGTTGAGCAAAAACCACAAAAAATAAATAAGAAATCATGATAGAGTGGCTGAGAGTATGTGTAGAGTTTAAGGGTGAACATGTAGGTCATATGTTGTAAATACAGTAATAAATATACAAAATTTAGCATGTACTTTTACTCTTATTGGTTCCTAAATTTTCACACCATGTTGACAAACAAATAGTCTACTGTCATTTTATGTCTATCAGATGCAATAAAGCACTAAATAGCATAGAATTATGGTATTACATATATATATATATATATATAATATATATATATATATATATATATATATATATATATATATATATGGGAACACTTTTACATCGTGCTGTTTAAGTGTTCCCTTAATTTTTGAGCAAAATATATATATATAAATACATATGTGTGTATATATAAATACATATATATATATATATATATATATATATATATATATATATATATATATATATATATATATATATATATATATATATATATATATAATTATATAACTCTGAAGCTGTGTCATAAATCATGCAGCATGTACTATAGTGCATATCCAATGTGTAAGGTGTGTATATATGCATGTGAATGGTGGTAGTGCTTGTTTGCTTGTGTATACTAGATCTTTATAAAAAATAAGTAGAGTGTGAAATCAAAATGGGAAATTCAATTCATGTATAGATATCCTTTTTAACAGTGATACAGTCATACAGTCAACAGTAAAACCACATGTGTATAGAGTATACCGTGTATGTTTTGGATAAAATTTTTTAAAAGACTCGAGCTTATTCACATCTGGGCCTGATATCCGCTCCTGGTTCTCCCTATGCTCTCTTGCTCTCTCCCATACACTCAGGCACACACACATAGAGGGAAAGAAAGAAAATAAGATAGATACAAACATTCCTAGGTCCAGTGTGAGTCAGACAGCCTGTGTTTATTCTGAAGATAGGATACTATATGCAGGATTACCTGGATTCTAACAACACACACACCCACACACACACACACATACACAAACACATACACACACACACACACACACACACGCACACACACACACACACACATGCCACACTCTCAAAACAGTATTAACAGCACATAAGCCCTGATTTACTAAAATTTTAAATAACAAGTGATAATTTACATGTGCATTGGGATCAATTGCAATTGTTTTGGGTACAAGAAGAAGAAGATGAAGAAGAAGCTTGGACTCTCAGAAGAATAAAGATACGAAGTATAATGCTACTGTAACTAAAGACGGTGAGATGCATTGAAAAACTTTTTCAAAGGTCACACTTTCTGTGGAAGTGTTTAGAGATAGAGCTGCTGCCAAGGCAGCTAGCTGGCTCAGGTCCTGGGGATATTGTATTGATCTGGAAGAGAAGCCAGAGATGAGCACTGCTGTATCTCTTGCTCTGTCTTCCAGGGCCGGCTTTCCGTAAGATATTGGAGCTCGCATCAAGACTCCTCCTTCCACTTTGGAAAGCCAAAAAACGAGGAGCCAGAATGGGGTGCCCCTGCACCAAAAACGGAGAGCAGATTCCAAGCATATGAATACCTGCTTGAAGTGATTACTAAGGCAGTTGAAAAATTAAATCTAGACTGACCTGGGAAAGAGGAAGTGGCTCATAGCAAGCTGGACGATGGCTTTCTCCCCAGTGAAAATGAATCTTCCTCACACATTGGTTGGCAAGGCTTATGGGGCAGGTCTCGTTTATGAGTCACTGCATGCAATGTCAGTGTAACAGGCCTACCAAGCAGACCTGCTGAGTGAGCATGACATGCAGTGGCATTCAGCTAGTACCTTCTCCATCATGTTGAGCTCCATCAATTGGAGCCTTAGCCAACTCTATTACAAGGGAGGCAAAGAAGGTGAGACTGCCGGCCCACCTCCCCCCACGGAGAGGCAGGGGGAATGGGCAGCCACAATTGTAGCCTGCTAATAGGTCTGATCTGGGAATGATCATAAAGACTTTGCTTGTATTTTCTCATTTGTAAGTCGCTTTGGATAAAAGCATCTGCTAAATGAATAAATATAAATGTAAGGGCAAGCAGACAAAGAAGGAGCGGTCCTCAGGGGCTGTGGAGGGACGTATCAGGGGATGTGAGGTCGGTAGGAAAGTTAGCCCCCAGTATTGATGTAGGGCTTCCCCTGGCCTAGGCTGTCCCAAGTTTTCAATCTTCTCTGGTCAGCAAGCTGTCACAGGGCAACGATAATCTGGTGCTTTCCCTTGGACAGAATGTGCAAGAGTTAATGTCACTAAAAGACCATGTCCCTGTGTGGGTTCTGTCTACTGTAGAAAAGGTTTACCAGATCCAGTTCAGAGCTTGTCCCCCCTGGTTCAGAGGTGTGCTCACCACAGTAGTCTACACAGAGCAGAGCATGACATAAGTGCTGGAAGTAAGATCCCTCTTGGACAAAGGGGCCATAGAATGTGTACCCCATTCCCTGAGGGGAGGTTTTTACAGCCGTTATTTCCTGGTCCACAAAAAATATTGGAGTATGTGGCAAATTTTGGATCTGCTTCATCTGAACCATACTCTTCTGACATTTAGGTTCAAGATGCTGATGCTCAAACATATTGTACCAGAGATTCAGTTTGTGGACTGGTTTGTGATCGAAAAGATGCATATTTCCATATAGAAATTTCACCCCATCACAGGAAGTTCCTGAGGTTCACGTTTTCTGACAATGTGTACCAATATCGGGTTCCTCCCACTAGTTTCACAAAGTTTCACCTTCACAAAGTGCATGGATGCCATTCTGGCTCCCTTGTGACTCCAGGACATCCAGGACAGTGGTGGCTCAGTGGTTAAAGGCTGGGTTACTGATCAGAATGTCAGGAGTTCAAGCCCCAGCACTGTTGGGCCCTTGGGCAATGTCCTTAATCCTCAATTGCTCAGTTGTATAAATGAGATGTAAGTCGCTCTGGATAAGGTCATCAGCCAAAAAGCCTTAAAGGTAAAAAAAAAAAAAAAAAAAGTACTAAACTGCCTGGATCTAGCACGATCAAGTGAACTGGCGATTCAACATCGAGATGTTGTTCTTGCCCACATAAAGAGCTTGTGGCTCATCTTTCTCCAGTGTGGAGGACAACTTTTCTAGGGGTTCTACCATGATAAGGTCATTTCTATCCCTAACATGTGTAGGGTCAAGCCTATGAACATTGAGCAAGATAAAGCTGGCTCTGGTCATCCCCTCCAGTCTCTACAAGAGACTATTGGGGCTTATGGCAGCAGCATCCAACATCATACCTTTGGGCCTATTGCACATGAGACCATTTCAGTGGTGGCTTTTGTCCAAGGGGGTTTTGCCTCCATTTTTGGTGCAGTCTTAGATGGCTGTCCAGCTCACAGTCTCTGGAGCGGCCATCATCTGGATTGGAATATAAATCGTCTAGAAATGTGGGCCCAGTATTTCTAGCACTAAAATTCTTTCTTCCTCAATTGAGAGGTCACCATCTCTTAGTTGACAGACAACACAGCGATGGTCTCATATATCAATCACCAGGGAGGGTTACGTTCATGCCCCCCGTTCAGGAAGGCGCAACTAATTCTTCTCTGAGTGGAGGGAAAGTTTTGGACAATGAGTGCAGTGTACATTCAAATCAACCAGAATGTGGGGGTCAACATCCTGTCAAAGCAGGGGCTGAGGTCCGAGGATTGGAGGCTCCATCCACAAGTGGTGGAGTCAATATGGTGCAGGTTTGGTCAAGTGGAAGTGGATGTGTTTGCCTCTAAGGAGACAAAACACTGCCCTCTGTGGTTCACCCTCACTCCTCCCACACTATTGGGGCTGGCTGCCATGGTGCACACATGGTCAAGGTCATGTCTGTAAGCTTTCCCACTGATTGCTCTGCTCCCTCATGTTCCATCTAGTACCAACTTATTGGTCAGCTCAAATATGGTTCTCAGAGATAATATCCCTGCTAGACAGCAATCCTGGGGAGATTAGCATCTGCAGGGATCTACTGTTAAAAGCTAGAGGGCTGATTTATTACCCTCGGCCAGAACTATGGAACCTGTGAGTCTGGCCCCTGAGGGGCACCAGCACATAGATTCTGATCTCACAAATGAGGTTGTAAAGACCATGTTGAATGGTCTAGAGCACCATCCATAAGGAAATTGTATGCACTCAAGTGGCGACTTTTTGTCTAATTGTATGAGGAACATCAGCTAGACTCTGTAAACTGTGCAATAGCTACAGTTCTGGAGTTCTTACAAGGACGTTTCTCAGCAGGGTTGGCTCCTTCTACAACCAGGGTCTATGTGGCCACCATTTTGGCCAGGCACTCACCTATTGATGGAGCCTCTGTGGGACAACATCCTCTAACATGAAGGTTTGTGCATGTTGTCAGACAGCTGAGGGCCATCTGCTAACCATGCATACCTTCCTGCGACCTGTCTGTGGCCCTGGCCGTGACATCTCTCAAGTGAGTAGGGGATCTATAAGCTCTCTCTCTTTTCCCTTCCTGTCTTGAATTTTCCCCTGGAGTAGCCAAGGCATTCCTATATTCTAGGCCAGATTATATTCCTAATGTGCCTACATCTGCTGCCCAGCCAGTAGTGTTGCAGGCTTTCTGCCCTCCTCTGTTCCTCACACCGGAACAAGGAAAATTGCACCTATTGTATCCAGTAAGCGCTCTCTGTACTTACATCCACCACTCTGACCAGTGGCACAAGTTGGAGCATCTGCTGGTTTACTTTGGTGGCAACAGTAGAGGTGATGCTGTGTCGAAGCAGCACTCTCTAATTGGATAGTGGATGCAATCTATCACTTATGAGGCATGAGATCTCACTACGCCTCTGGGCATAAGGGCCCATTCCACTACGGGGTCGCCTCCTCTAAGGCTTTGTCCGAAGTGGTACCATTACAGCAATTATGTGCTGCAACAGGGTGGTCTACGCTACACAAATTCAATTGAAATAACAACCTGGATATACATTCCACCCTGGGTTTGAGTGTCTTTCAGTGACAGTCGGGCTTGGATCTTTTGAACATGCCATGCCCTCATTATGATGGACTGGGTATTTTCTTTTTCCCAGAGCCTGAAGCTTATTCAACGGTGAGTTCCCTTTGAAACGGAACATCTGGGTTACACATGTAACCCTGTTCCCTGAGACTGGAAAGAGATGTTGTACAGTGGCAAGGAAAATTATGTGAACCTTTTGGAATTTCATGGTTTTCTGAGTAAATTTATCATAAAATGTGATCTGATCTTCATCTAAGTCAAGGGTATTGACAAATATAATGTGTCTAAAACACAAAAAAATATGATCTTTCATGTCTTGAGAACAATAAAAAAAACTCATAGTGCTTGTGGAAAAAGTATGTGAACCCTTGAGTTAATGACCTCAAAAAAGCTTTTTTTTTGCACACCTGGTGTCTCGTCAAGAAAATGAGTTTGGACGTGTCGACTACAGCTACTTTGACTGATTAAAACGCCTCAAACTTTTGGAGTTTGCTCTGCACAAGAAGCACATGATTATGTGAGCCATGCCTCGCCAAAAAGAGCTTTCAGAGGATCTACGATCAAGAATAGTTGATTTACATAAAGCTGGCAAGGGTCAAAGTGATTTCAAAGACTTAAAAAATTCACCAGTCTACAGTTAGACAAACATTCTACAAATGGAGACACTTTGGGACTGTTGCTACTCTACCAAGAATTGGGCACCTAGTCAAAATGACACCAAGAGCACATCGAAGACTCATCAATGAGGTAAAGAAACAATCCTGAATGACAGCCAAGATTTGAAGGCATCATTGGAACTATGTTATGTTGGCACCTATGTTACAGGAATATGTAAATTCCAGCTATAATTTTAAATGTATATATTTATCCCTAATGAGCAAGCCAAAGGCAGTTGTGGCAATTAAAAACTCCCTGAGACAATTTGAGAAAGAAACCTTCAGAGGAATCAGAATCAAAAGGAAGTCCATCCTCATCTGGGTGCAATTATAATAATTTTGTTTTCTATAACTGTGTACTATATAGTCAAGAAATGCAATTGTGTAACCAAGAACTTATGATTATAAACATCAGAATTATTTCTGGATTATCATTATAGTTTTAACATGAAGGATATTTTGTTGAAGTTATCAACTGTTCAGTGATGGGGTGCAAATTGTTTGTAGCAACTGCACCCCTAAGCTATTGTGGCAAAACTGTTGAAGGCTTTTTCATAACTGTGGGGCTTTGCAAGAGAAAAATGTGACCCCTGCTATAACCTTCAATATTTGAGAGACCAACAAAGAGACTGCAACTTTTAATCGAAGCAGGCATAGAGGAGACCATATAAGACTAGAGGTTTACTCAGGTACTGTGGTGCAAGACCCCCCTATGTACGTTTCCATATTTTGTGTTGTTACAACCTGGAACTGAATTGGACATAAATGAGATGATATGTCATCAATCTACACATAAAATGTGTGTTATTATAGCTCAAAATAAATTTCTTATTGTTTCTATAACTGTCTTACATTTGTTTCTGATGTGTCACTCTTAGCTGCTATGACCGTTTGGTGTCTTTTCACTTACAGTCATGGACGAATTTATTGGCACCCCTGGAACTTTTCCAGAAAATGCACCATTTCTCCCAGAAAATTGTTGCAATGACAAATGTTTTGGTATACGCATGTTTAGTACCTTTAAGTGCATTGGAACAGCACAAAAAAGCAGAACAAAAAAGGCAAATTTGACATGATTTTACACAAAACTCCCAAAATGGACTGGACAAAATCACTGGCACCCTATTAAAAAATGAATAATTTCATTTTAAGCATGTGATGTTCATTTAAACTCACCTGTGGCAAGTAACAGGTGCTGGCAATATAGAAATCAAAACTGAAGCCAGTCAGAGTGTATAAAAGTTGGCTCAACCTTTGTGTTGTGTGCCTGTGTGTGCCACACCAAGCATGGAGAAGAGAAAGAAGAGCCGAGAATTGTCTGAGGACTTAAGTAGCAAAATTGTGGAAAAATATCAACAATCTCAAGGTTTCAAGTCAATCTCCTGAGATCTTAAAGTTCCTTTGTCCACTGTGCGCAATATAATCAAGAAGTTTATAACCCATGGAACTGTGGCAAATCTCCCTGGACGTGGACGGAAGAGAAAAATTGATGAAAGAATGCAACGCAGGATAGTTTGAATGGTGGATAAACAACCTCAGTCAACTTCCACGCAAATTCAGGCTGTCCTGCAGACTCAGGGTGCATCAGTGTCACCTCGAACCATACGTCGTCATCTGAATGAAAAGAACCGCTATGGAGGGAGACCGAGGAGAACCCCACTTTTGACACAGAGGCATAAAGAAGCCAGACTGCAGTTTGCAAAAATGTACCTGAGTAAGCCTCAATCCTTCTGGGAGAACGTTTTGTGGACAGATGAGACAAAGGTAGAGCTTTTTGGCAAAGCACGTCATTCTACTGTTTACAGAAAACAAAAAGAGGCCTACACAGTACCTAGAGTCAAACATGGTGGAGGGTCAAGGATGTTTTGGGGTTGTTTTGCTGCCTCTGGCACTGGGTGCATTGACTGTGAGCAAGGAATCATGAAATTTGGAGACTATCAAAAGATTTTGGCCCATAATGTAGGGCCTAGTGTCAGAAAGCTGGATCTGTGTCAGAGGTCATGGATGTTTCAGCAGGACAATGACCCGAAACATACCTCAAAAAGCACCCAGAAATGGTTGGAGACAAAGCGCTGGAGAATTCTGAAGTGGCCATCAATGAGTCCGGATCTAAATCCCATAGAACATCTCAAAATTGCTGTTGCGAGAAGGCACCCTTCAAATCTGAGAGATCTGGAGCAGTTTTCAGAAGAAGGGTGGTCCAAAATTCCAGTTGAGAGGTGTAGGAAGCTTGTTGATGGTTATAGGAAGCGATTGGTTTCAGTTATTTTCTCCCAAGGGTGTGCAACCAAATATTAAGTTGAGGGTGCCAACAACTTTTTGAGTTTTGTGTAAAATGATGTCAAATTTGACTTTTTTCTTCTGCTTTTTTGTGCTGTTCCAATGCACTTAAAGGTAATAAACATGTGTATACCAAAACATTTGTCATTGCAACACTTTTCTGGGAGAAATGGTGCATTTTCTGGAAAAGATCCAGGGGTGCAAATAAATTCGTCCATGACTGTATGATTACACATGAAAAAATGGTTCTATATATGCATATATCCACTTGTATACAATTGTAACAATATATCTACTCATAATTACCATAGAAAAATAGCATCACTGAATCAATGTCACCTAAACTCACATCAAACTATCTCTCTGTATTTTAAAATCCTCTCAATGTTATTAATTCTCATCCATAGTTCTGTGTGTATTGGCCATTAATAACTTCACTAATCTACATCTGAGGGGACACATCAGCTCTGCTATGATTTATGACCAGACAGTTATAAATAAATGTATTCAAATATCTAGAAATAAAGCCATACGTTATTTCTCACTTATGCGCTACATATAAACTGTTTTTAAAACATAATAAAGCCAGACGGGTTCTGATTATGATCACAGTCATAATGCCTGCGTCAGAAAGATGAATGCACTCGGGCCTTTAATAAACCCTTCATCAGCACTCAGAGGCACATGGCACCCACTCCATAACTATTTTTTGGACAGTATGATAAATTAATTTGTTTTATATCAGAGTGGAATACATTCAAGCCAAAATTGATCTTGACTGTGAAATCAAATGTACATGGAATATTTTTTTTTCTGCCTTTCTCCACTGTATTCCAGCAGAAGCAGCACAGTATCACAGAGGAAACAAAGTGCACACTCCATAACAGATTAGCATTTGATGCACTACACTGCAACACATACATTTTTATTAAGAGCCATTATAAACCCTGCTCTTCTGTTCAGGTTAAAAACACCATAAAGGATGTTATTAACAGATCATCATGGAGAGATTCTTGTAAAATTAAAGCTTAACAGAAATGTTCCTATTGACTGAAAACACTAAGTACAATAACATAATGCACAGAGGATTGCACTTGCCGAGTTAATATCATGTGTTGGTCTTAACTTGGGGTGTAACAGTTTTTTTTTTTGTTTTTTTTTTTTGTTCTATGGTCAGATGAAAACAAAATAGAGCTTATTGGCAATAAACACCAGAGGTGGTTTCGGCACACATAGAGAGATACCTCATGGCCACAGTTAAATATGGTGGTTTAATGTTTTGGGCCTGTTTTTTCTACCAGGGGATCTGGATATTTTGTTATGATACATGGCATCAAGGACTCTATCAAATATCAACAGATATTAAATGAAAAAACTTAAAATGGGCTGTTTTTGGATCTTCCAGCAGGACAATGATCCAAAACCACATCAAAATCAACAGAAAAAAATGTTTACTGACCACAAAAATAAGGTCCTGCCATCGTAATCCCAGTCCCCTGACTTTAAATCCCTAGAAAACCTGTGGGGTGAACTGAAGAGGAGAGTTCACCAGTGTGGCCCATCTTGACAAAGGGAGGTAGCACAAAATATTGACTAAAAGAGTGCCTATAATTGTTGCACACCTATATTTAACAAATATATTTTTTTAATAAACCTGTGTTTTGTTTGTAATAGTTTGATATCTATGAGAGCTTATATATATATATATATATATATATATATATATATATATATATATATATATATATATATATATATATATATATATATATATATATATATATATATATATATATAAAAAGCTCTCATAGATCAAAGCTCTCATAAACAAAAGATCGAAAGGTTAAACAATAAAGAAAATTTTTCAAAGCCATCTTTGCTCATATTTACCAAGGGTGGCAATATTAGTGGAGAGCACTGTACCACTGAAGAGCAACAAGAAATCATGCACAATCAATGTATATTTATTATTATTCAATTTAGTCATTTAGTAAAAAAAATTATGAAATCCTATTCATAACTGCGCTTGTATTTGTCATTATCTGTTCATTCTGAGCCCTGCGATGGACTGGCATTCTGTCCAGGGTGTACCCCGCCTTGTGCCCGATGCTCCCTGGGATAGGCTCCAGGTTCCCCGTGACCCAGAAAAGGATAAGCAGTATAGAAGATGGATGGATGGATGGATGGGTGGATGGATGGATGGATGTTCATTCTGAATAATCAGAATAATTATAGTCAAGTTATATATGAACAGGATATTCTGATTTTGACACATGATAAAATAACAGCAGTTCATGGTTGTATATGAATTCTATATTGATACATTATAAATTATACTGATCTAGTAACTTATAAACTGGAAAGTTAGTGTAGCTTAAACCTATAATGAGGCCAGATATATTCTGCTTTGAAAATGCTGTTTTTAAAATTTGGTATACAGTAAATGCATATCTATAAGGTATAACATGATGTGATGCTCTAATTATAGTGTAAACCAAGTATGCTTTGATTGATGCTAAATACATTTTAATGCTTAAACAGATGCACTATACAAACTGATCATTAAATTTATATTTGTCATCAAGCAACATTATAAATTATAATGTTGCATCGGATATCTTGGCCTCCATATGCACCTGAGCTAGCCCCAAAACAAAAGGCTTGGAATGACTCAAGCCAGACAGTGAAAGAAAGAAGCCAACAACGGTTCAGGTTGAGGGAACTTCTGTTCAGACTGTTGAAAAAGCAGCTCTGGCTGAGGAATCATGAATCTGCTGAAGAATCTCATGGTAAGATAAGCTGCTGGAGAACCTCAGAGCTGTGAGTGGGAGTGCATTTTTGCTACATGGAAAACAGTGTTTTTACACACCAGTGAAAGAGGAAATCCATTCAGATGATGATAAGAGAAAAACTCTTCAGCATGTGAGACATAT
Source organism: Ameiurus melas (assembly GCA_012411365.1). Classification (NCBI taxonomy): domain Eukaryota; kingdom Metazoa; phylum Chordata; class Actinopteri; order Siluriformes; family Ictaluridae; genus Ameiurus; species Ameiurus melas. The sequence goes on along the minus strand of CM022766.1, from coordinate 9,639,549 downwards.
CTGATATGGAACCACAGGTCTGAGCAGACACCCACACCTACGCATATGTGCGTGTTTGTAGATACATACAGACAGACACAGGCAGACAAGCTAAGGAGATATCAAATGGTCAGCAGGCCCATGGCTGTTGGGTATCAAGTGGAGCATCAGAGATAAAGCAAGCAACACACAAAACACATTCACGCGCACACACACACACACACACACACACACACTCTGTATGAAATAAATGAGAGCACATCAATGGCACTCACTCTTTACATGTAAGATCTCACTCTGATGAAGAATCAGGAATTTGTGCATTAAAGAGTCAGTGATGAGGTAAGTAGGGAAATGTTCACAAACAATATCAGCTCAGAATGAGGTGAAATGAATGCAAATTATATAATGTATGAAGACAACCATGGGACAAATAATTGCAAATTAAATAACAAAATTATGATTAGCTGAAACACTGGACTTTTCCATCATGACATGGACACGGATGCAATACTAGGGAAATGTGTTGTAGTTCACAATAGTTCACAAAAACTGAATCAGAAATGACACATTTCCATCAACGATGCTACTAACGCTCAGCTCTGTTGCTTGACCCCACCAACTTGCATTATTTCTACAAGTTTACTATGCAAGTGGTTTAGAGACCTTTTAGCCCAGTGGTCACCAACCCTCTTCCTTGGATTTCACTTATGTAGACTAAACACTATTTCTGTGCCACTAGTTGGTTTGTTCAAGCAGTATGAGTCAAAGAGAGGAACATTTTGCGTGTGAGAGAACGATAGAGTGTGTAGTGTGAGAGATGAGATGTGTCAGAGAGAGAATTAAAAGAAGTGATAGCCATCTCTGCGGCCGGTTGCGTGAAGTATAAATATTCACCAATGAGGCGATTAGCAAATTTCCCGTGCACTTGATCAGCTTAGAACATCTGATTGTGATAAAACAAATGTGATCTAGTGACAACAATGCGTGGAAAACGGACTGTCAGGTGTTTGGGGACGTTCAACTTTTTCGGACATTGAAAGCCTACTCAAGAAATTTCCAAACTGAGCAGAAACCCAGCATGATGTTGGCTTTATTCTTAAATGAAATGCGCATGAAGTAAACCTATCTTGATCTCTTAAACGTAGACTAGCTTAAGAGGCCTAGTTGCTAGATTGCTATATATAATAAACTGGAAAAACCCGTAACTCTTAACTCTCGTCTTTAGTAATTAGTCTTAAAACATATTAAAAACATATGTTAAAATATTAAAAATTTAATTGAAATATCACATACAGTTGCTACAAGATTGAGGAATGAAAGTCTGTGCCCACTGACGTGTTCTGAGAGTTTAGGTAGTTAATCACTGCTGTTGTAGTCATCTTCAAAATAATCCATTTCTGTCCTTGTAATACGATTTCAATTCACCATTAAGCAAGGCCTTTGACCCATGAATGCTCTCTGTATTGTCTGTCATGTGTAATTTGTTTTGGATGAAAACTGCTAAAAGACATAAAACATATACTGGTTAAGATAGATTATGCATGATCAGGAAAATTTCATCATAAAATAACAAGTTGGTGACGATTTCATTCCATCCTCTCTCTCACTCTGTCTTTTTTTTACTTTTCAGTTTGTGCACACACACCGACCATCAGGAATAATCACCGAGCAATCAAAGGATTTCCATCCTGTTTATATTGATAATGTGCTTTTTACATTGATAATGATGTGGGAGAAAGTGTGTGAATGTGTGTTCTCCACCACAACCCTGATCAGTATAAAGTGGTTAATAAAGATGAATAAATTAATTGTATTGTGATTAAGTCTAAATAGAATTCACACCCTGAGAGTGTTTATCTATAAAGCTGAGAGCATTACTACAGTACACTGACTGAGAGAGAGAGAGAGAGAGAGAGAGAGAGAGAGAGAGAGAAATAATTTTAGGTCATTTGGCTACTTATTTCCACTTAAGCACCCTCCCACACACGCACACACACACACACACACACACACACAAACACACACCCATCTACTCACACACCTCACTGCCTGATACTGACAGAGTGAACGCATTAAGAAATAACCAATAACAATACTGCTTCATTAAAGCATTTTAAATCTTTTTTTTGCATTAACCCATTGCAAGAAAAAAAGGATATCAGTGATTACTGAACTGCAATTAAAAAAATTGTGTATGACTCCTTCAACTATTTAACCTCACTTTTATTTTACATATTTTCTACTTACTCACATTTTTCTATTGTTTCTAATGTTGTGCCACAGATTTTCACAAATGACACTGTGTTGATTTGTGGAATCTGCATCTCCATTGCACCAATATCATAGCACCTGAAAAGGAGAAGTCCAAGGAGTTTCCCCCTCACCTCTGGGGTTGTGGGTTCAAATCCCTCTGTGCACGGAGTTTGCATGTTCTCCGCGTGCTTCAGGGTTTTTCCCCATGTACTCCAGTTTCCACTCCAGTCCAAAGCCATGCATTGTAGACTGATTGGCATTTCCAAATTGTCCATAATGTGTGAATGAGTGTGTGAAAGTGTGCAATTGTGCCCTGTGATGGGTTGGCACCCAATCCAGGGTGTCCACCTTGTGACCCTGAGTGCTCCAGGCTCCCTATGACCCTATGTAGGATATGTGGTACAGAAAATGGATGGAGGATAAATGTGTGTTACCATGGTACTGTAACAGATCACTCAATGACATTTTTTTTAAAGCTAAACCAAGCCACTTGTTCTCTATCGACCATCCATCCATCCATCTTCTAATGCTTACTCCTTGTTCAGGGTCGCGGGGGAACCTGGAGCCTATCCTAGGGAGCATTGGGCACAAGGCAGGGTACACCCTGGAGAGGGTGCCAGTTGTTCTTTATCACTTTTTATTTATTTTACTCTTCAGATGGAATGACAATTCCAGACACATGCCTGTTAACTAATGTTGAGGATGTTTGTAGTACTGAGAAAAATGACTGGCAGTTTGTGAAATAATCTAATGTTATTCTCAATAATATTTATAATAATTAATATTTTATATTTTAATATCTCACTTACCAACAAATAAGAAAATTAATAGCATCTACAAATAAATAAGCAAAGCTAGCAGACCGCTATTAACTCCTCACTAAGTGATTTAGCAAACATACAGTACTTAAAAAATATAGAGAGAGTTCTAAAAAGATTGTAATGCTTTTATAAAAATGAATGATTAGCTTCTTTTACCAACATCCAATGCTATATCATGTTATGGTAAATTTCAAGCCCACACTTTAATGACTAATGAGTTATTGGCAGCTGTATGGGAGTTTCACCTGGTCTAGTTTGCTCTAGCTTAATTAAATGTCATCTAATCTAGAATTTAAGCTCCAGTTTGATTAAGCTTGCCTTCATCTAAAATCAAATTACTGATCCTGAGACAGTGTTCCTGCTCTGAAATACTTAAATAAGCCCTCTTGATCCTCAAAACGTTAGTTGAAGGGGTCAAGTGTCTGTCTGCATGTCTTCTGAGGTCATTTGGCACTCTTCGTCTGTCATTTTGAACTTTTGGTGAGCATCGAGGTGCATTAGCATGTTAAGTAACTGACGGCACTGTGTTTATATAGGCTTTGTGCGCGACAACCTGACCCTAAATGAAACCAAACAGAGAGCAAGGTTCACCAGCAGGCCAGGGGTCAAAGGGTGTGCAAGCATAAGCTTGTTTTATCCTTCCTGATTAAAAGAGCTAATGTTTCTGAAAGCACTCTTGAGGGTGTGTGTGTGTGTGTGTGTGAGAGAGAGAGAGAGAGAGAGAGAGAGAAAGAGAGAGAGAGAGAGAGAGATTATATATAATAATAATTTGAAAAGAGGAGAGAGAAGATACAGGAGAGTAAACTGTGGGTTGGTTTAGCTTGGAAGACAAAAAGAGATCTATATCTATCACCCTCACTTATTTCAATATTTATTTTAATTAAAAAAAAATACAGTTCTGGGATATAAGCATTATGAAAATCGTTCAAATTATCACCAGGCTGTGTTCATGGTGCAGTTTTTGAAGTTAGCAGTAATAAATTACACCCTAGTACAGCAAGGCAGAGTGAGCCCCCTATCTTTTTAATTTCCTGAATGCAATTCACTGCTGTGAACATGGACTCGAAACATTAATTAATTTGTATTTGATAATTTGCCCATTTTCTCACCATGCCATGGAGTGTATTTTTTTTTTTTTGCTTAAACTCTGCACTCTTGTACTGCCTATAAAAGTTTAATTAAGAAAAAATGTTCTGCCTCATTGCTAGTTTGAATTTTAGTTTTGTTTGTTTGTTTGGTTTTTTTTGTTGTTTTTTTTTACCTTTTTGTGTTTTATTTTTTGCTATTTCCTAACTGCCTTAATTTCAAGTTGAGGGAATATTTGAAAATGAAGCAGATGATTTGAGGTGGTGTAACTTTTCAGCTTAATTTGTCCATGACCTCAAGATGGTGGAAGGTAGAGAAAGGGGAAACTTGAACTTGATGGTGCTTGAGTATTTTATTTTACATTTACCTTTTTTCATTTGGCAGATGCTTTTATAGTAAATGACTTTAAATTAAATCCCATTCAGGACAAACTTTGAAGCTGAAGTTCAACGGATCTTAAACCAGTTGACTACAATGTAACTGAAATTTATCACGTATAGTATAAGAAAAAATCGGACAAATAATATTGTAATTTTTTGAATTATAAAACATGTTAGTATATGTTCTTCCTGGACTGTTTTTTGCACTTTTTTCAAATTGAGATCTTATATTTCACAATTTAATATTTCTTAAATATTTAATGACTAGTAGGAATGGAATATCCACATCTTCTGAAGTATATCCAGTTTATTAGTTACTACACTATATTAGTATGGCATTAAAACCTGTGTACATTTATATACACAACCTATGAATAATCATCGGTGTAATAAATTTCAAAAGCCCTTCTTCAGTAACTTTATTCTTTAATCTTTGCTTACAATGCTTACTGCATTTGCTGCCCTGATTCTTGGGATATCAAATCATGTTTATAATATAGGAATAGTTATACACACAGACACACACACACACACACACACACACACACACAAATACACAGTAACACATAGAATTAAAACAGAAAGCTTGATTCCTACCTGTTTAAGTGAAGTGTAGACTTTATTATCTCTCCGTTTCCTAACCTCTCCATATTTGTGGGAAAATCACAAAAAATGATCAACATAACAAAATATCAGATTGTTTTACATGTTTTTTCCTCTCTAAAATGTAGGACAGTGATAAAGCTCACTCATTCCTAATTGCACATACACACCCACATACAAACACACACACACACACACTCAAACACAAGCATGTGACTTATCTTAAATTATCTAAGATGTAGAAACGGCTCACAGGATGATTGTTATGGACACTGAACTATTAGTCTGTTTCCCCAAATCAGCATGAACACAATCAGATTCTGATTTAGGCGAATTAGGGGGGCATACAATAAAAAAATACTCAATAAACTATTTTATAAATGTGTTACTGTGCACATTAGGGTCAAATAAGGATTGAAATATGTTATTTTTATAATTTAACATAGTAGAACTCTAGGAAGTGTTGTCATATCAACTCTCACAGGATTTCTGTGTTGTGGACCACAGCTGTAGTGTTTTGGTCTACAGCTGTAGTATTTTGCTATAGTGTTTTGGTCCACAGCTGTCGTGTTTTGGTCCACATCTGTAAGTGCAAACTTTGGTTCTTTGGTGAACCAAACACACATAGGGATAAAAAAGACAGGGTTTCATTTGTGAGAAAAAAAAACACAGGAAATACTTGATATACGAATGCAATTCATGGAGCACAAGCACAAAAGTCTACAGCTGTTGTGCTTTGGTCAACATCTGTAGTGTTCTGCTGTACTAGTTTGGTCCACAGTTGTAATGTTTTGGACCACAGCTATAGTCTTTTGCTGAAGTGTTTTGGTCTACAATTGCAGTGTTTTGGTCCACAGCTGTAGTTTCTTGCTGTAGTGTTTTGGTCCACAACCAAAGTCAGAATTCAGGAAGTGTTTTACTTTGTGCTCCTGTTTTATTTTGGGGATGGATGGACACACTTTCTGTGGAAAGTGTTTGGGGGCTGGCTGCATCCATTGTGAACACTTTACAATTAGGCATCTCCGCTCTTGGCTCACTCTCTTCTCAGCCGAAGGGAGTTGGGTGTTGGAGCCTCAGGATTCTGGGCTGGCCGCTGCTGGGGTCCAGGGGATCCTGTATGGATCTCTCCACTTCCAGGTTTTGGAGTTCATGTCGCGACTCTTTCTTCAGGTATGGAGAGTCAACCCACCTTTTCTGACTCCGAGGAGCCCAAGGGGGGTGCCAGTGTGCCAAAACTGGAGAGTAGCTCTCAATCATATTAAGAGCTGGTTGAAGTGATCACTAGGGCTGAAGAAATGGTGAATTTAGGCTGGACCAGGGAAGTGAAGTGGTTCGTAGCAGTGGAGTGGTTCATAGCACAGATTTGTCTCTTCCGCTGTCTCTTTTGTCTCCAAGCAAATGGCCAATCACATTGGATGCCCTGTTGAGCCTTCCGGCCTGTCTGGCAGTGCCATCGCCAACAGGTTTTGTGAGGCAAAACAGCAAATGGCGGCATGCAGTCAGTGCCTTCCCCATGGTGTCAAGTTTGCCTGGGCATCCATGAATGGAGCCTGGGCCAGCACTAGTGAGAGGGAGGCACAGAGTGGCCCACCTCACACCATAGAAATCTAGGGGGACCAGGCGACCACAGATGCAGCTTGCTAGTAGGCCTGATCAAAGACTGATCATTAATGCCAAGCAGGCAAAGAAGAAGCAGTCCTGGTGGGCCATGGAGGGAAGTATCAGGGATATGAGGTTGTTAGGCAGTTAGCCCCCTGTATGACTATAGGGCCCTGCTAGACAATATCATCCAAAGTTTTCAATCCCCTCTGGTCAGCAAGTTGTCATAGGGAAATGAAAATCTGATGCTTTCCGAGAGATAATGGAAAAGTTAAGGGCACCGCAGAAAATTGTTACCTGGTCCTGTTCAAAGCTTCACCCCCCTGTATCAGAGGTGTGCTCACTACAATAGTCAGCACAGAGCAGAGCCCAACATAAGCACAGGAAGTACGATCCCTCTTGGACAAAGGGACCATAGAACATACATCCCATTCTCTGAGGGGATGTTTTTACAGCTATTATTTCTTGGTCCACAAAAAAGATGGCAGTATGTCATCATAGAGCAGAGATGGACGCTAGTGCAGGAAGTAAGATCCCTCTTGTACAAAGGTGCCAAAGAACATGTACCCCTTTCTATGAGGAGGAAGCATTTTACAGTTGTTATTTCCTTGTCCGTTTAAAAGATGGGAGTATGTGGCCAATTTTAGATCCGCGTCATGTGGACTGTACTCTTCGGACATACGGGTTCAAGATTTTGACGCTCAAAATTCCACAAATTCGGTTTGAGGACTGGTTTGTGACAATAGATCTAAAAGACACAAATTTCGATACAGAAATATTGGCCAGTCACAGGAAATTCATGAGGTTCATTTTTGGAGGCAATGCAAAAGAATATCAGGTTCTTCCCTTCAGTCTAACTTTATCCCCTCAAGGTGCATGGTAAACGGTGCACTTATATGAAAAGTTGGTAGTTTAGTCCAAGTATGAAACGACTGAGAGTAATCAGTGACAGCAATGCCTATGTGCTTTGAGAATTTGGAGGTGTCCCCAGTTTCTAGTCTTGGGTCACATTATAGGGGCCTGTCCTTATGGCTTGGACTCCATGGGCTCGGATCTTTTGGACAGGCTATGCCCTCAGTACGACAGAGAGGGTATTCTCATTCCCACAGCATGAAGCTCACACAAAATTGACTTCCCCTTTTAAAGGGAACATCTGGGTTAAACATGTAAACTTGTTCCCTGAGAAGGGAACGAGGTGTATCTTTGTCATACTGTAGCATGCCTGTGAAATGCCTCTTCGCTTCAGATAATAGAGCTGATGGCAGAGTAAATATGAACAAAGAAGGCTGTGAAAAGCTGCCTTTTGATCTTTTGTTAAATCACACAAAAAAAATACTCTGCTCTTATTTGTTGATATCAAAAAATTGCAAACACAACACAGTTTTATAAAAATATATATTTGTTAAATATAGGAATTCATATGAGAAAAAATATATTTGAAGTATATTGCCATTGATATTTTACAATTTTAGTACACTCGGGTGACTAGGAACAGGAAATTGTTTGACCATTACTTCTTGTTTCACAGGGGTATAAATATGAGGTAACAGATAGGCCAAATTCCCTTAGTCTTTCATAACAATGGCTTAGACCAAAGAATATAGCTGTGGTTTGCAGCAAAAGGTTGCTGAGCTTCAAAAAATGGGAAATGGCAATAAGAAAATAACAAAAGCACTGAAAATGCCCATAACCACCATCAGGGAAATAAGTTCCAGTCAACTGAAAATGTCGTGAATCAACCTGGAATTGGATGTGTGTCTATATTGTCTCAACACACTGTGAAGAAAACAGTTTGAGTGGCCACAAAATCTCCAAGTATCACAGCTTGAGAATATCAACAAGTTATTGGGTTTTGGGATCAAAGTCTCCAAAATTACAGTCCGAAATGACCTACATCACCACAAGTTGTTTGGAAGGGTTTCAAGAAAATAAAACTCTACTCTTGTCCAAAAACAAACTCAGGCATTTTCAGTTTGTCAGACACTACGGGAACTTCATATTGGATTGGGTTCTATGGTCAGATGAAACCAAATGTAGCCATATGGAAAAGTACCGCATGCACAGAGCTAAATATTTTTAAATGTTTTTCTGCCAGAGGACCTGGATATTTTATTAGGATACATGGCTTCATGGACCCTATCAAATATGAACATATATTTAATGAAAACCTGACCGCCTCTGCCAAAAAGCTTCATATAGTTTATGGTTGGATCTTCCAGCAGGACAATGATCTAAAGCATACATCAAAATCAACACAAAAATGGTTTACTGACCACAAAATCCTGGTCCTGCCATGGCCATCCCAGTTCCCTGACTTGAAACCCCTAGAAAACCTGTGGGGTGAACTGAAGAGGAGAGTCCACTAGAGTTGACCTCGAAGGATCTGGAGATATTCTATATGGAGGAATGGTCTCAGATCCCTTGCCATGTATTCCCCAAACTCATCATGCATTATAATAGAAATCTCAGAGCTGTTATCTTGGCAAAGGGAGGTAGCACAAAGTGCTGACTAAAAAGGTGCCAATGATCGTTGCACACCTATATTAAACAATGTTATATACATATACATATACATATACATATACACTACACACTAGTATATATATATATGTATGTGTGTGTGTGTTTATATATGCATGTGTGTGTGTGTTTTGTATGATATCTGTGAGAGAAGAGTGTTTTTTTTGTAACAAAAGATCAAAAGGTTAAACAATAAAGACAATTTTTCAAAGCCTTCTTTACTCTATTTACCAAGGTTGCCAAGATTAGTGGAGGGCACTGTATCTTCCAAGTGATAGATTAGATTAGATTAGGATAGATAGATAATTAGATAGACAGACAGACAGACAGACAGACAGACAGACAGACAGACAGACAGACAGACAGACAGACAGACAGATAGACAGATAGATAGATAGATAGATAGATAGATAGATAGATAGATAGATAGATAGATAGATAGATAGATAGATAGATAGATTCCTTATTGATCCCCAAGGGGAAATTCAAGGTCCCAGTAGCTCAAGACATCACACACAATACAACATACAATATATAAAGTATAAACAGGATGCTAAAAATGGCTAATAACAAACAGTAAAATATACCAAATCAAGGATCCACCAACTGGGAATTAGAGGTAGGGGTTGTACATGTGGGCTAATATAGTCCATAAACAGTGTAAACAGTTTAAACAGTAAAACAGTCACACAGTGAGCCAGTACACAGCATTGTTGTAAGAGGTCATGGAAGTGTATGAGAATATATGACAAGGTGAAGAGCAATGTTCCCTCTAAGCTGCGCGCCTGCGCAATCGCACACTGCTCGCACATTCTCAGCGCACAAGAAAATATATGCAGCGCATAAAATAAAATTTCACCATAAACGTATTAATTAATATCTAATTTAGACCTAATCTTAGACCCCTTATCATGGCGAAACGAACGGGCAGCACCAGCAACACATCCACTCACCAAGCTAAAGTAAAAAATAAATACGGTTCTTTTAGGATGGAATGGCTGAGTATGTGCAAATAGAAGAACAAGTGGTGAAACTGGGTGAGATTTTTTTCTTGAGTGAGAAAGGTCTACTCTGCAAAACATGCAGTGAAGCCAAAGTGGCAAGTGAGTTTTCGGCGGGAAAAAGGTGGACTGAATGGAAGTTGGACTACCTCAAGTGTCACATTCAGCAGAAAAGTCATTTGAAAGCTGTTGGAATTGTACGAAGACTCAAGATGGGACAGGGGATTGGTACATTATTGCGTGAGAGCGCAAAAGACCGAGAGAAACGGAACGAGCTGTCACACAAAACAAAATCTAGCAAGTTAAAGTTCTCATTGACAATATTTTACTTGCCATCAAAATGAATACATCAATGCTGTCAGTTCAACAAATCCACAATCACATGGCAAAGTATGTGAGTATAGCAGAAAGCTGGCGAAGCAAAAACTATTCCTTTGAATTTGTGAACTCAATGAGATGTGCAGAATGAGACTATGTGCAGTGTTAAAAATGTACCCTGGCATACCATGCTAGTAGATGAGAGCACAAAATGCTAGTCATATATATTAAATACAGGGAGGAAAATGATGTTAACTATAAAACTGTGTTTTAATTTGATTCTTTTAATAAGCCATGTAACTTGCTATGATCCAAGGTTTTGAACAGGTGTGATACTGGTGTGTGGCCACATCTGATGTTGCTCACAGTGGTCCTCAGTGTGATCAGGGAGCTTGTGTGTATGCCCAGACACATGAAAAATTAGAGGGAACATTGGTGAAGAGGCAGATAGCCTATGCAGAGAAGTCTATCTCACCTCTTCCTTTAAGTGAAGCATTGTAGAGTTGTATAGCCCTAGGGACAAAGGGCTTCATCAGCCTGTCAGTTGTGCACGGCAATGAGCATAGCCTCCAAGTGATCAAGCTCTTTCACTTTATGATAGTGTTATGGAGTGGATGACAGTCATTGTCCAAAATATAAATCAATTTGCTCAAGGTCCTTTTGTCTAACACTGAAGTGATACATTCCAGTTCCACTCAAACAACAGAGCCACCTTTCCTTACCAGCCTGTCCAGTCATCCAGCATCCTTCTTCTTAGTGCTTCCTCCCCAGCATACCACAGCATAGAAGAGGACACTGGCAACAACAGACTGGTAGAACATCCAGAGGAGCTTGCTGCAGACATTGAAGGAGCGCAACCTCCTCAGGAAGTACAGCCTGCTCTGCCCTTTCTTGTAGAGTGCTTCAGTGTTGACTGACCAGTCCAATTTATTGTCGAAATGTATTCACAGATACTTGTAAGTGTTTACCACCTCCACCTTTACCCCCTCAATGATGACTGGCAGCAGAGCGGACTTAGACTTCTGGAAATCTACCACCATCTCCTTGATCTTAGCAGTGTTGAGTTGTATGTGATTGAGTTTGCACCATTGCACAAAGTCCTCTACCAGGATCCTGTACTCTTTCTCCTGCTCATCCCTGATATGCCCCACAAGTATCATCCAAAAACTTCTGCATGTGGCATGACTCTGTGTTGTAGCGAAAGTCAGATGTATACAGGGTGAACAGGACTGGAGAGAGCACTGTCCCCTGTGGAGCTCTGGTGCTACTGATCACAGTGTCAGAGAGGCAGTTCTTCAGTTTAACGAACTGTGGGCGCTCTGTCAGATAATCTGCAATCCAGGATACTAGGTGAGCATTCACACCCATCTGCATGAGCTTGTTACTCAGTCTGAGGGGTTGAATGGTATTCAAAGCACTGGAGAAATCAAAGAACATGATTCTCACTGCACTTTCCCCATTGTCCAGGTAAGCATGCATCCTGTGCAGGAGATATGTGATGGCATCGTCCACGCCCACTGTCTCCTGGTATGCTAATTGCAGCGGGTCTAGTGCAAGACGTACCTGGGGTCTAAGTATACCCAAAACCAGCCGCTCCATGGTCTTCATCACATGTTATGTTAGAGCGTAACATTGGCCTGTAATCATTGAGCTTACTTGGATATGACTTCTTGGGGACAGGGATAAGACACGATGTCTTCCACAATGTTGGAACTCTTCCAAGACCAAGACTCAGGTTGAAGATGTGCTTCAATGGCTCCCCCAGTTCAGAAGCACAAACCCTGAGCAGCCTTGGACACAGTCTGTCAGGCCCGGCTGCCTTCCTGGGGTATAGTTTCCTCAGCTTGATCTGCCGTGATTATATGGGGGAAGAGGAGAGGGAGGGGGAAGAGGGGAGGGGATGGGTGTACCTGCGGGAGGTGTCTGGTGTCTGAAGACTGGTGAGTAGTGAACAACGTGTAGTCACATTGTTCATTGTCACCTCGTGGGGGAAGAATACATCAGCCTTTGATGGTGGGGGTACATGTTGCACCGAAAGTGAGGGGGGTGAGTTGAACAGGCAAGCAAGCATGAGCAGTGTCTCAATCAACAGAGGGTAGTGGACAGTCCACTGAAATTGGTGCTGGAAAACGTCGGGGTTACGCATGTAACCCTGTTCCCCAGAAGGGAACGAGACGTTCATTTAGCAGTATGGGAACGCCTTTGCGGCGCGTGACCGGTATCTGAAGCTTGTGTAAAATCATGCCTCTACTTGTAGGCCTGCCATGATCAGGTGACGTGGCAATAACCCCCCCCCTTTATAAAAACCCCCTACCAACCCCCCCCCCCCCCTATTATCTGAAGCTAAGACGCATCACAGGCCAGCCCCGTATGACAGCGCTATGCAACGTCTTTTCCTTCTCAGGGAACAGGGTTACATGCGTACCCCAACGTTCCCTTTCAAAGGGAACTTCGCGTTTTGCATTAGCAGTATGGGAACGGGAATACCCACTCCGGCATACCGAGTGTACGGCCTGTTCAAAAATACCCAAACCCGAGGTCAGTGCAGGACACTTCGAACCTGGGGAGGGGTGAATATCCAGGCTGTCATAACAAAATGACCGTGTGAGGCATAGACCACCCTGCAGCCGCACACACATCCTGCAAGGACACCCCTTTGGACAAAGCCTTCGACAATCCCAGTAGAGATGCACTGCTTTGACACAGCATCCCTTTTCCTGTCGCTGCCAAAGCAGACTAGTAGCTGCTCTGGCTTACGCCACTGGCCGGAGCGGTGGACGTAAGTACAGAGAGCGCTTACTGGACACAGCGTGTGCATCCTCTCTTGTTCTGGTCAGAGGACAGAGGAGGGGAGAAAGCCTGCAACACCACAGGGTGGGCAGCCAATGTAGGCACTTTAGGAATATAATCCGGCCTAGGATACAGGAAGGACTTGGCTTATCTAGGGGTAAAGTCAATGCAGGAGGGGCAACAGGGAGAGCTTGTAGACCTCCCACTCGCTTGAGAGATGTCAGGGCCTGTAAAAGAGCTACCTTTAGAGTCAGAGCTTCTCAGAGGCTGACTCTAAGGGCTCAAATGGGGTCCCTGACAGACCTTCCAAGACCACAGCAAGGTCCCAGGAAGGTGCGCATGGCCTGCAGATGGGCCTCAGCCGTCTGACACCACACATGAACCTCGAAGTTAGCGGATGTTGCCCCACAGAGGCTCCATCGACGGGGCAGGGCTGGCCGAACGGCGGCCACGTAACCCCGGTAGTAGAAGGAGCCAACCTGCTGAGAAACGTTCTCTTGTCAAACTCCAGGACTGTAGCGATCGCAGTTAACTGGGTATAGCTGACGTTCCTCACACCACCAGACAAAAAAGGTGCCACTTGAGCGCATTACAATTTCTTTGTAGGTGGGATCCACTCGGGGGCGCTCGAAGGGGCAGCTGACAGACTTTCCAGGACCACAGAATGTCCCAGGAAGGTATGCACAGCCTGCAGATAGGCCTCAGCCATCTGACACCACGCATGAACCTCGCAGTTAGAGGATGCTGCCCCACAGAGGCTCCCACAACAGGGGCGTGGCGGCCGAAATGGCGGCCACATAACCCTGATTGTAGAAGGAGTCCACCCCGCTGAGAAATGTTATTGTAGAAACATGGTCACTACCACCTCAGTTGTGCGACCAGAATCTATTAGCTGGCGCCCTTCAGGGGCCAGACCCACAGCTTCCTTAGTTCTTGCCAAGGATGATAAATCAACCCTGTGGCTTTTGAGGCGGTAGGTCCCTAAGGACTCAAATGGGGCACATGACAGACCGTCCAGGAAGGTATGCGCGGCCTGCAGATGGGCCGCAGCCGTCTGACACCACGTACGAACCTTAAGGTTAGAAGATGTTGCCCCACGGAGGCTCCATCAACAGGGGCATGGCTGGCCGAAGCGGCGGCCCAGTAACCCTGATTGTAGAAGGAGCCCAGCCCGCTGAGAAACGTTCTGTAAGAACTCCAGGACTGTAGCAATTGCGCAGTTCTCTGGGTCTAGGTGACGTCCCTCAAGCCACAAGACAAAAGCTGACACCTGAGTGCATTTGATTTCCTTCTGGATGGGATCCACCCAGGGGCTCGAATGGGGCAGCCGACAGACCTTCCAGGACCATAGAAGGTCCCAGGAAGGCATGCATGGCCTGCAGATGGGCCGCAGCCGTTCCGACGCCACGCATGAACCTCAAAGGTAGAGGATGTTGCCCCACAGAGGCTCCATCAACAGGGTCATGGCTGGCCGAAACGAAGCGCCAGTACCCTGATAGAAGACGGCGCCCAGCCCGCTGAGAAACGTTCTGTAAGAACTCCAGGACTGTAGCAATTCGCAGTTCACTGGGTCTAGGTGGACGCCCCTCATGCCACAAGACAAAAAGCTGACACTTGAGTGCATACGCTTTCCTTGTGGATGGTGCTCTAGCTTTTAACATGGTTTCAACAATCTCAGTTGTGAGACCCGAATCTATGAGCTGGTGGCGCCCTCAGGGACCAGACCCACAGTTGCCGAGTTCTGCCGAAGCGTGATAAATCAGCCCTCCGGCCTGAGACAGTAGATCCGCTTTAGGGGGCTCGAATGGGGCCGCGACAGACCTTCCAGGGCCATAGAAGGTCCCAGGAAGGTATGTACGCGGCTCGCAGATGGGCCTCAGCCATCTGAGACAACGCAGCGAACCTCGAAGTTAGAGGACGTTGCTCCCACAGAGGCTCCCTCAACAGGGCGTGGCTGCGAAATGGCGGCCACATAACCCTGATTGTAGGAAGAGCTCACCCCGCTGAGAAATGTTATTGTAGGAGCCCCAGGACTGTAGCTATGGCGCAGTTATTGGGTCCACAGTGAATCCCTCCCGGGACGGGAATCTCCCAAGGAGTGCCATCTCGCAGAGATATTATCTCTCAGAACCATGTTCGAGCTGCCAAAAGGTGCTATTAGCAGGCTATATTGGCGAACTCTCGCTAGAGCTAGTGGGAGCAATAATGGGGGGCAGCATACAGATGTGACCTCAGCCACATGTGTGGATTCCACCCCAGGCTCCCAAGATACAGCTTTATCTAGCTCAGTGTTGATAGGGTTGACACTACGCCTGTTGGGGATAGAAACGCCCACATCGTAGTAGAATCCTATAACCCCTAGAAAAGTCGTCCACTGCACCGGAGAAAACCAACTTTTCTGAGATTCAACCTGAGCCCCCAGTTCTTCACGTGGGCGAGAACAACATCTCAATGTTGAACCGCCAGCTCCCTGGATCGTGCTAGAATTAACCAGTCGTCCAGGTAGCTTGGTACACGGATGCCCTGGAGTCCCAATGGAGCCAGAGTGACATCCATGCACTTTGCGAAGGTGTGAGGGGATAAAGCTAGCAATAATCCTATGCGGAAACATGCACCTTTTAGACCTATCGCCACAAACCAGTCCTCGAACTGGATCTGTGGCACGATACGTTTGAACATCAGCCTCTGAACCTGTATATCCGAAGAGTACGGTTCAGATGATGCAGATCTAAAATTGCCCGCATATTCCCACTTTTTTGCGGAACAGGAAATAAGGCTGTAAACCTCTCTCCCTGAGGGAACGGGGTACATGTTTCAGGACCCCCTTGTCCAAAAGGGAGCTTACTTCCTGCGCTAACGTCGGGCTCTGGTCTGTGCTGACTTCTGTGGTGAGCACACCTGTGAACGGGGGGTCTCGGCTATAACTGGACCCGGTAACCCTTTCTATGGTAGACAGAACCCATGGAGACACATTTGGCCGTAGCTTGCACGCTGCCCGATGGTCTTCTAGTGACGTTAGCTATTCCACATTCTATTGGAGAGAAGCATCAGATTTCCGTTGCCCTGTGACAGCTTGCTGACCAGGGAACACGAAAACTTGGGGACCACTTTGGCTAGGGGAGGCCCTACAGTAGCACTGGGGGCTACCTGCCCTAACAACCTCATGTCCCCGGATACATCCCTCCACACCCCCTCAGGACCGCTCGTCTTTGCCTGCTTGGCCTTTATGACCATCCTCAGATCAGGCCCAACAGCAGACCGCGACTGTGGCCGCCCGGTTCCCCTGGCTGTCTGCGGGGGTTGGCGGGCTGCCATACTCGCCTTCTGGGTTTCCCCCATACTAGTGCTGGCCCATGCTCCACTCGTGGACACCCGGATGAGCTTGAGACAACTTTTTTGCCATAAGTCGAGCTCACTCAGCAGGTCTGCTTGGTAGGCAACACTGTCATTGTCTGCAGTGACCCACAAGCAAGACTACTACTGCATAGGCTTGCCCACCTTGGATGCAAGCCGGCCCCTGTAATTACCTGCCATCAGTGGAGAGAGGTAGCTAGCAAGCGCCTACTCCACCTCGGGCATAGCTAAGTAGCCATGCCATTCATTTCCACAATGGCCAAATAATCCAACATCGTGGAGTTATGACTATGGCTTAAGCATGGTTTTCTCAGAAGTGAGATTTTGTCATAACTTCTGGAAGACAGGGGAGTTTCTGCAGTGTGAAGTATCTACTTTCACTGGGTAATCACTTCAAGCAGCTCTTTATACGCTGAGTTAGAGGGATGTGTTTTCAACACATCCCTCTAACTCCTCGGAGTCAGAGAGGGGGCGTTATTACCCCTTTGGCTTTCCATAGCGGGAGGAGGAGTCGCGAGGCGAACTCCAAAATCCAGCGGAGAGCTGAACCCGGAAGACAGAGAGAGAGATAGAGCAGCGCTCGTCTCCGGCTCCTCTTCCGGATTTAAGAGATCCCCCGAACCTGAGACGGTTGGCTGCCTCGGCAGCGGCCGGCCCTGATCCGCGAGGCTTTGAGACTCGACTCCCTCGGCTTCCGTTTCTTTGAGAAAAGCGCGAGTCGAGCTGCTTAATGTAGCGTTACCATGCACAGCCTCTAGAGGTTGCCATCGCATACTACACCACTAACACTTCACCAAGAAAGTGTGCACTTTTCCCCCGTGATGAAACGGGAGCACGTTACACACGTCTTTAACTCTTTCTCTCTCATTACTTACCTCACCTTTTCTTTAAAAAGGGATAGAAAAGTTAAGAGATTTTGAGAAAATATCGAGTAGAAATGAAGCGATTTTGTCACACAAACAACAGACATGCAGTCTCGCTGAAGATAATAAGGCTGGCGGCGCGGTTCACAGGTGCCATATATATATCATGCGACGCGCTTAATTGCCACGTCACCTGATCATGGCAGGCCTTTACACAAGCTTCAGATACCGGTCACGCGCGCAAGGCGTTCCCATTCTGCTAAATGCAACGTCGAAGTTCCCTTTGAAAGGGAAGGGCAGTTTAACCTATTGTAGAAGTGGTTCAACTGATTTGCCCTATTCAGGTCTCCCTCCACAGAGCTACCACTCTTCCTCAGTCCAGTGATGGTCTTCATTCCATCCCAGACCTCCTTCACATTGTTCTCCTGCAACTTCTGTTCCACCTTCTTTCTGTATTCCCCCTGTACACACCTCTGCTCTGCCTGATCCCCCTCTCTGAACGCCATATTTTTCCTATTGAGAAGGGTCTTGACATTGCTGATTATCCAAGGCTTGTTGTTTGGAAAGCAGTGTACAGTTCTTGTGGGAACAACTATGTCCATACAGAAGTTCAGGTAGTCAGTTATACAACGCGTGACCTCCTCCAAATCCTCTCCATTTTGTAGCATGCTCCAGTCAGTGGACTCAAAACAATCTCTCAAAGCCTCATCCACTCCTGTTGTCCAATTCCTGAAGGTGCAAGTGACGACCGGTAGCCTTTGTACTTTTGTTTTTTACAATGGTTGAAGATAAATGAGGTTGTGGTCCGATTTCCCAGAGGGGGTAGGGGGTTGGCACTGTATGCATCCCTCAAGTTTGCATACATGAGGTCTATTGTCCTGTTCTTCCTGGTTGGGCAATCAACAAACTGGTAAAAATTTGTGAGGGTAGAATCCAGTGTTATGTGGTTGCAGAGATCGCAAAAAAAACATCTGTGTGTTGAGTTTGGAGCCTTGCAATTGTAGAATGTATGACGCCACATGCCATGTCCGGAAGGGCTCGTGGTGGAATGTAAATACAGACAACAATGGCATGCGAAAACTCCCTCGGCATGTAGTATGGTTGAAGACTAACCACCATTAGCTCCACATCCTTACAACATACAGTCTCTTTAACTGTAACATGGCCGGGATTGCACCATCTGTTATTTATGTACATCACCAATCCAATTCCCCTCTTTTTTCTGGAAAGTTTAATGTATCTGTCCAGACGAGCCACACTAAAGCCAGGCTGTTCAACATTAACAGTGGGGATGCAGCTAGTTAGCCATGTCTCCATAAGGCATATCAGGCAACATTCCCTATACAACTTCAGTCAGCTCATCAGTCTTGTTAGTAATTGAATTCACATTTTCCATCACCATCAATGGAATTGCAGGTTTGAATTTCCGCTTGAATATCCACTTTTGCTCCCGTCGTTTAGTCCTCATTTTAAGTCCCGCTCTACAGCCCCGAAAGCACCATAATTCCTCGGGGATGTTAACGTGAACATCACCAGCATTCCCCCGTAGTGCAAACAGCTTATTCCTTGTATAAACAAGTTTGCCGCCGCCAGAGCGTTTTAATAACAGATCCATATCCACAGGATAGAATGAAAAACACTCCTAAAAGTGTGCAATCCTAAAAAAGTTTTTTTTTTAAAAAGTAAACAAAAGACAAAAACACAGACAGAAAAAAAAACAGCTACATGGATTGCTGGCACTCTCGGCGGCGCATGCTGAGCGGAACAGCCTTTATCTCAGAAGTATGCTAGTTTGGTTGATCAGTATGTGTGTAAGCCTGTTGTATGTTTTTTTCTATATGATTGACAGTATTGATACACACACATACACACAAACACACAACACTCAGGATTTAAATGAATACAAACAGTTGACAAGACTGCGTCAGAACCACTGCACATCCAGAAGTGTGTTTATGTAAAGCGAGAGATAAGATCTGAGTAGAGACAGGTGATTAGGCTTCTTAAACCACAACTAATTATAAGCTCTGTGCACTAAGTACTGACAAAGTGTTAATTAAACCATCGTACTCATCAAACTACTTTGGCAGAGTAACAATCTGTGGGTTTGTGTGTGTGTGTGTGTGTGTGTGTGTGTGAGTGTGTGTGGTTATTGTAGTTATCCTTGTAGTACTGTATTTTCTCCACAGATTATGAATCTCCTCTAAAAACAATATGACATTTCCAGGGTCTCCGGTTTGATCCTGAGCTTGGGATAACTCTCTTTGCAGAGTTCCTCATGCTCTTCTATTTTTGTGTGAGTTTTCTCCTAGATGCACCATTAAAAAGGCAGGTAGGTGGCTTGGATAAGCTAAAATGGCCATAGGTTGAAGATGAATGATTGTGTGTGTGTGTGTGTGTGTGTGTGTGTGTGTGTGTGTGTGTGTGTGTGTGTGTGCGCAAATGCATGTGTATGAGTGAATGCATACATGCACTGTTATGGCAGTTACTGGACTATTCTGTTGACTATACTGCTAGTTAGTGCAATTCAGTTACATTTTATTTGCAAGCTTTTGTACTTGAAACTCTGGAAAAGTGCAATGGAACAGGTATTTAGCTCAGAATACTAAGTTGAGAACTCATGCAACATCTACTTTGTCCAAGTTCTCTGACATAAATAAGTAAGCATGGCGATGTACAGTCATCGGTAAACAGAATTCCCTGTGCATTATTTTCCAATTATTTTACCAATTTGCAAGTTTAGATTTCTAAAATAATTCTGCTGATTTCAGCCCAGCTTTACTAACGTGATAACACTGCACTGTAACTCATCTTTTTTATGAGCAAAGATGAACAAGATCGTTTACCTACAGTACGTTATACATATTTTCTCTTTGTTAATCACACAGAAATAATTATATGTAGATGCAGATCATCTTTATATGTTTATCACAGAGGTGACCATACCAGGGCCCGCGGGCCAAAGTTGGCCCGTGGTGACTTTTGATTTGGCCCACCATGCCATATATGAGAAGAGGGAACGTGTTGAAAAAGAATTAATTAAACTGGGAGAATATGACTGGTATTACAACTGACGGAGTCCCAGCAATGGTAGGGAGGAAATCTGGCCTTGATACCTTGGTGTCTCAAAGTCAGTGAATGTGGGAGGAAAGTGGTAAAGTACTACTGTACTATTTTTACATCAAGTACAGCTATGTGCCAAATCCATCAGGCTTGTGGATGTGATGTGTGACTTTGTTTTGTTTGCTCAACACTTCACCGTCACGGTGGCACAGTCAGTGATTATCTTCAGACGGAACTAATTGAGCTTCACTGTGATTAAGACCTCAAACACAAGTTCAGGTCCCTACCCTTGACAGACTTCTACAAACGAGTCCCACCAAACAGGTACCTAATGATGTGCAAACAGGCATCTGACCCTAAGTGATGCTGTCTGTGTTTGGCATACCTACTTATTTGAGCAGACTTTCAATCTTATGAACTTGAACAAGTGTAAACTGAGAAGCAAATTAACTGACTCTGATCTAGATAATTCCTTGACTTTATCAATAAGTCAGCTGCAGCCCAATTTGAAAAAAAACTTGAAAATAAGGACCAGCTTCATGTCTATCATTAGATGTCACTGATATTGCAAGCATATGGCTGCATTGCTTGTAGCTTGAACTATTAGGCATTGAACTCTGCTGTACTATAAATGGGATTGTTTCTATGTTTTCATTGTACTATATGTTTCATTGAACTATAAAACTTGAAAAATAAACCTGCCTTAGTTAAGCAGATTACAGAGTAATCTGAGTATTTATTTATTTATTTATTTATTTATATTATGAATAAGGGGAACCATGGCAACTTTAATTTTAATACAATATAGATTGGTATAATGCAACGTTTACTTTCGGCCCTCAGCCCTTAATCAAGTTTGGTTTTTGGCCCTTTACAGGAAAAAGTTTGGGCACCTCTGGTTTATCATATTCAAAGACTAGCCATACAGTAAATATATGAACTTGCTCTGGGCATCTGTGTTTTTCCAAGCAGAAATACTGGGACGCTTTTACTTTGAAACTTGGGAAAATCAACTTGAAACTTTCTGAGCTCCTAGTACAATGGATTACAGCAGTAATACAATGACTACATATACATGCACATCACTATTCTGATATTAATCGGAATTTGGCAATATTGTAATTAGTATTGAGTTATGTAAACACTACACTCAGATTGTCTGATTCAGATTAAGACAATATTGTGATTTCCCCAAATGTTGATTCCCACCCCTGGAGTATGCCTGATTTAATCAGAAATGTGTTGCATGTAAACACCTTATTCAGAAAATCCACTGAAAGGAGATATATGTGCTTGCTCAGTGCACATGGAATTGTGAGTGCTAACAGATGCTTGATATTTAGTAAGGATAATTCAGGCATACTTACATCAACCCTGTTTACAGGAATATAATGATGCTTATATGCATATTAACATTGTATTCAGAATCTGGCAGAAACTCAAATGTAGACCTTAAACGGAATTTGATATGCATGTAAACATAGTCCATGTCACAATGCAGCTTTCCAGAAATCAGGATGTAGGTTTAAATTTAGATAAATAATGAGCAAATCAAACATGACAGTAGCAAGGAAACGCCCCCATCCCCTATTCTGTATAATGCTAGTCGTTGTCTTAATCCTATAATCCTAGTCCTTCTTTTTATACTCTTTACTATAATGCTCATTGATGAGTTAGTTTGTTCTTGTAATGCTAGTTCATCAGCTAGCTTATTTATTATTTAGTATAATGCACTATAATTCGAGTTAGAATAATTAATTAGGGCAGGCTGTGGCGCAGGTTGTCCACTAATCGTAGGGTTGGTGGTTCGGTTCCCGGCCCAGATGACTCAACATGCCAAAGTGTCCTTGGGCAAAACACTGAACCCCAAGTTGCTCCCAATTGCAAGCTAGCACCTTGCTATTTGAACCTTGCATGGCAGCTCTGCTACCATTGGTGTGTGAGTGTGTGTGTGAATGGGTGAATGAGACACAGTGTAAAGCGCTTTGGATAAAAGCGCTATATAAGTGCACATCTACCATTTACCATAGTTAGAATGTTTTCTGTAATACTAATTAATTTATTAGACAGTTTTCTATAATACTTTTAATTGGGTTTGAATCATTTTTATAATGTAAAACTAGTTTATGTGTTAACCTGTTTACTATAAAACTAGTTGATAAATTTGTTGTTAACCTAGTTTATGGTAATGCCAGTAAATATATTAGCCTATTTACAATATTGTTGGTTAGTACTGAAATGCTAGTTCATGCATTAGCATGTTGACTCAATATAAGATGTTCCTTAGATATGATAGTCATAACTGTAACTATTAGGAGTGTACATGTGTTTCTTTCTCAAAACAACAACAAAAAAATAATAATATAGAAACAAGATTTTTCATATAACAGCTAAAAAATATTATTTGCCTTGATTTTAAATAATTAAGTATTACTTTTTTTTTTTTAATAAATTATGATAAAAAAAAAATTGTGGCCTAAGGCATTAGGACAGTACTGCCTATATTTTAATATTTGCAGATAAGCCTTGACACATTTTCTCTCCATTTCTCTTTCTCTCACACACACATACACATACACACCCGGAGTGTGTCTGGAACATTGATTATGGGCATTCTGCTTCAGTGAGCAAAGCAATGAGAATAATACAACCCGGTATTACTGCAGTGCACTCACTTCAATGAGCCAGAAATATATTGGCCCCTATTCGAGTGAATTTACACAACAATCTCCAATCATTCTTCAGACCTCCACATTAGAAGTCCTACATAACTTCCTTTTAAATTACACCTCCCGTGTGACTCATTAAAGACCCGGCCAAGTTATTCCGGCTTAATTTATACACATGCATATATTCATACTGCTCATATGTCCACCCATATTTCCTATTAAATTGGTGCTGTAATGTTTGGAAGTGCTAAGCTGAGTGATGTGCATAGAGAGGGTTAAGAGGAGCTGGAGGGAATTGTGGTTTGATGATTAGCAATTGAGCAAATTAGGCCTAAACATTGTGGTCTTACTGATGTATTGTAAAATTTATTTTCTAATCCTCAATATATATTGTCTTCAGTAGAGTAATCATCATTATACTGGTGGAAATGGAGCCAAAATGCCAGTCTTCACATGCTCAAGGATTCTGTACAGCTGGGAGTGGAACTAAGAGAGGGAAATATCCATTAATATGATATTTTTATACCCGGTCCAGGGTGTTCCCCGCCTTGTGCCCCATGCCCCCAGGAAAGGCTGCAGGTTCCCCGTGACCCAGAGAGGATGGGCGGTACAGAAAATGGACTGATGGATGGATGGATGACCTTTTTATTTCACCTGACATTTTTTGTTTGTTCTTATGCCTCAATTATTTTATTTATTATTATCTGTTTTCTTGCTTATTGGAGAAATCAAGCCGAGCACAGTATCATTTGCAGTTTTTTAATTTATTTATTATTATTATTTTTTATATAACATGAATAGCATTGTTTACTATTGTTGAACTTGTAAAGGAATAATTTCTTGATGTGAATAATTTAAGCCAAAAGTAGACACCTAAGCTAAATGTATTTCAGTCTCAGTTATCACACATTTCTTTTGGCATGTCTATAAGGGCATCTACTTGATTCACATCAGAGGTCATTTTAAAACAATCAATTACAAACAGATTTATTTCAGCTTTAATTCACTCTATCACACTTCTAGTAGTTCAAAAGTTTACATACACCAAATTGACTGTCTCTAAGAGACCTACAGTTGCAGGATTACAATTTTTTAAATACAATTACATTTAATGATTAATGAATTTTTAAAACAAAACAACACAACAAAAACAAACAACAGAAACTAACTATCCCAGCACCCCACATTCTATTGTTACACTGGAATATTTTTGAGGGGAAAATGTGAGCACTGCAGCATTACCAGCATTCTATTTTTAAACAATATGGCTGCCTGATTCTAACCCCTCTGCTCTCAGTTACAGACCAAATGTCTGTATATTACACAAATAATTTTTTTCTTGGATTCTTAAGATGTTTATTGATTAAACAACTACAACAAAACAACCTGATTTGGAAAAATATTGCAAAATATTTTCCGCAGAGATTTGTTTTTAGAAGATTCCAGAAATTGATCTAATGACTTAAGAAGATTCTGATTGGCCAGTTGTATTTGGGGGTTAATTGGGAGTGTACCTGTGACTCTATTTAAGGGCCTACTTTTAGAAACAGTGTCTCGCCTGCCTTTTGGAGGAGTGTTTTCATCCAGTAACAAAGATTAGTTTGCATGCTTCTTACCTCAGTCAGCCTCTTCAGCATCTCTAATGCAAAACAATGAAAGCAAACTTTGGACACCATATACCATATGACATTTTTACTCTAAGTGTTATTTAATATTACTACAAATACAAATACAATTCAGAAATGTTTGCTGTAAACTATAACTGTTAGACACCAAATATCAGCTCAGCTTCTTATACTGAACTGTATCTTGCCATTTGCACATTGGTGTCGCTAAATAAATAAATAATACACTATTATAATTTATAATTGTTTAACTGTTTTGGTATTGAATCACACTAGAGTGTGTTCCCATGTGCCATTGTGATGTAGCTCGATTCATTCATCTCATCCTGTCCGGTGCTGAGGGCTGATGGTTAATTTGTCGAGAAGCAAATTGAGGAGTGTGTGTGTGTGTGTGTGCATGTGTGTGTGTGTGTGTGTGTGTGTGTAGACAGGCCACCTCAGAGAGACTTATTGGGCAGTTAAAGGATTTTCTGGGCTTGGTCCCAACTCTGCCCACTGCTTCAGTGAAGCTCTTGATCTTTAAACTGTGAAGTAGAGAGAGAGAGAGAGAGAGAGAGAGAGAGTCGAGAGGAGGAGTTCTGTTAGCCTTGGTTTTAAGTATATCAGAATGTTCAGTACATCATGGTATCTGGTTACGTCTTATTTTTAGGAACGACTATGTATCCCTTAGCTAGCATTGAGAGTATTCTTGTGCTACTGGTTTAGTATAACATTAGCAGGGGGAAAAAAAATAAAAATCACTAACTTTCCATAATGCAATATACTGATATATTTTCACACCCCTATTATAATATACGATAAATGAGGAATAAACCACAATAGGGCATAACAGCACATACAAATGTATTTTATTCTTTTTATACCACAGCAATTTGCCAACGATTAATTTCCTTTTTTTTTAAATAACAATATGTTGTTTCATGCAGTATATAGTTGCATTTAATGTTGCAGAGCATCATCAAAAGCATGGCAACCTTCATAAATATGAGCAAATAAGGCTGTGAGAAATTGTCTTTATTTTTTAAACTTTTGATCTTTTGTTTAAAAAAAATCACAAAAATACTCTGGTCTCAGAGGACAACAAACAATTACAAATAAGTTGTGCAACAATTATTGGCACTCTTTAGTCAATACTTTGTGCTACCTCCCTTTGCCCAGATAACCGTGCTGAGTCTTCTCCTTTAATGTCTGATGAGGTTGGAGAATACATGGCAAGGGATCTAAGACCATTCCTCCATACAGAATCTCTCCAGATCCTTCAAATTTCGAGGTCCACTCTGGTGGACTCTCCTCTTCAGTTCACCTCACAGGTTTTCAATGGGTTTCAAGTCAGGTGACTGGGATGGCCATGGCAGGACCATTTGATGTAATAAACAATTTTTGTGTTGATGTACAGTATCTCACAAAAGTGGGTACACCCCTCACATTTTTGTAAATCTTTGATTATACCTTTTAATGTGACAACACTGGAGAAATGACACTTTGCTACAATGTAACGTAGTGAGTATACAGCTTGTATAACAGTGTAAATTTGCTGTCCCCTCAAAATAACTCAACACACAGCCATTAATGTCTAAACCGCTGGCAACAAAAGTGAGTACACCACTAATTGAAAATGTCCAAATTGGGCCCAATGTGTCAATATTTGTGTGGCCACCATTATTTTCCAGCACTGCCTTAACCTTCTTGGGTATGGAGTTCACCAGAGCTTCGTAGGTTGCCACTGGAGTCCTCTTCCACTCCTCCATATGCTCCTCCACCTTCTGTTTGAGGATGCACCACAGATGCTCAATATGATTTAGGTCTGGAGACATGCTTGGCCAGTCTATCACCTTCACCCTCAGCTTCTTTAGCGAAGCAGTGGTCATCTTGGAGTTGTGTTTCACGTCGTTATAATGCTGGAATACTGCATACTGATCATGCTCTGCTTCAGTATGTCACAGTACATTTTGGCATTCATGGTTCCTGCAATGAATAGACATATGAGTGCTGCCAGCATTGCTACAGAGGTTGAAGGGGTGGAGGGTCAGCTTGTCAGTGCTCAGACCATATGCCACACACTGCATCATATTGGTCAGAAGGAAGCCTCTTCTAAAGATGATGCAGAAGAAAGCTCGCAAACAGTTTGCTGAAGACAAGCAGAATAAGAATGTGGATTACTGGAACCAAGATAAACTTGTTTGATTCAGATGGTGTCAAGCGTGTTTGGCTGCAACCAGGTAAGGAGTACAAAGACAAGTGTGTCTTGCGTACAGTCAAGCATAGTGGTGGGAATGTCATGGTCTGGGACTAGCCTATGTAACACATGTTACTTATGCAATTAGCTTGTTAATCACTGACTAAGGAATTACAGTGGGGGAAAAAAGTATTTGATCCCCTGCTGATTTTGTACATTTGCCCACTGACAAAGAAATGATCAGTCTATAATTTTAATGGTATGTTTATTTGAACAGTGAGAGACAAAATAACAAAAAAAAAATCCAGAAAAACGCATGTCAAAAATTTTATAAATTGATTTGCATTTTAATGAGGGAAATATGTATTTGACCCCTCTGCAAAACATGACTTAGTACTTGGTAATGACTTTGTTATTACTTTTAATTTTCAATGCCCTGGCTGAAGGAAGGAGGTTCTCACCCAAGATTTGACGGTACATGGCCCCGTCCATCGTCCCTTTGATGCGGTAAAGTTGTCCTGTCCCCTTAGCAGAAAAATACCCTCACCCCCGGTGGGGATGGTGTTCTTGGGGTCATTGGCAGCATTCCTCCTCTTCCAAACATGGCGAGTTGAGGTGATGCCAAAGAGCTCCATTTTGGTCTCATCTGACCACCAGAGGACAACTGGGTGAAAGTGTTGTGGTCAGATGAGACCAAAATGGAGCTCTTTGGCATCTACTCAACTCGCCATATTTGGAGGAGGAGGAATGCTGCCTATGACCCCAAGAACACCATCCCCACCGTCAAACATGGAGGTGGAAACATTATGCTTTGAGGGTATTTTTCTGCTAAGGGGACAGGACAACTTCACCGAGGTTTGAAAGAAAGAAATTATATTGTACTGGAAATCACAAATCCCAAAGTGGAAAAAAGTATTAATATATAATACAAAAGTGAGTACACCCATCACATTTTTGTAAATATTTGATTATATCTTTTCATGTGACAACACTGAAGAAATTACACGTTGCTACAATGTAAAGTAGTGAGTGTACAGCTTGCATAACAGTGTAAATTTGCTGTCCCATCAAAATAACTCAACATACAGTCATTAATGTCTAAACTGCTGGCAACAAAAGTGAGTACACCACTAATTGAAAAGGTCTAAATTGGGCCCAATTGCCATTTTCCCTCCCCAGTGTCATGTGACTTAGTGTTACAAGGTCTCTGGTGTGAATGGTGAGCAGGTGTGTTAAATTTGTTGTCATTGCTCTCACACTCTCTCATACTGGTCACTGGAAGTTCAACATGACACCTCATGGCAAAGAACTCTCTGAGGATCTGAAAAAAAAATTATTGCTCTACATTGGTGTTTATCAAATCCAGTCATCAAGCCCCCCTCCCAGAATGTTTTAGATGTCTCCCGATTTAACACACCTGGTTCAACTCATCAGCTTGTTAGTGTGTTAAATAGGGAGACATCTAAAACATTCTGAGAGGGGGGCTTGAGGACTGGATTTGAGAAACACTGCTCTACATGAAGATGGCCTAGGCTACAAAAAGGTTGCCAAGATCCTGACACTGAGATGCTGCACAGTGGCCAATACCATATCACGACTTAACAGGACAGGTTCTACTCAGAACAGGCCTCGCTATGGTCGACCAAAGAAGTTGAGTGCACGTCCTCAGCGTCATATCCAGAAGTTGTCTTTGGGAAATAGATGTATGAGTGCTGCCAGCAGTGCTGCAGAGGTTGAAGGGGTGGGGGCTCAGCCTGTCAGTGCTCAGACCATATGCCACACACTGCATCAAATTGGTCTGCATGGTTGTCATCCCAGAAGGAAGCCTCTGCTAAAGATGATGCACAAGAAAGCCCGCAAAAAGTTTGCTGAGGACAAGCAGACTAAGGACATGGATTACTGGAAATATGTCCTGTGGTCTGATGAGACCAAGATAAACTTGTTTGGTTCAGATGGTGTCAAGCATGTGTGGCGGCAACCAGGTGAGGAGTACAAAGACAAGTGTGTCTTTCCTACAGTCAAGCATGGTGGTGGGAGTGTCATGGTCTGGGGCTGCATGAGTGCTGCCGGCAGTGGGGAGCTACAGTTTTTGTATTGTGTACTGTACTGTGTATGTACTGTGACATACTGAAGCAGAGCATGATCATTATGCAGTATTCCAGCATGATAATTACCCTAAACACCTCCAAGATGACCACTGCCTTGCTAAAGAAGCTGAGGGTGAAGTTGATGGACTGTCCAAACATGTCTCTAAACCTAAACCCTATTGAGCATCTGTAGGGAATCCTAGGAGCACAAGGTCTCTAACATCCACTAGCTCCGTGATGTCATCATCTCTGGTGAACTCCATGCCCAAGAAGGTTAAGGCAGTGTGTCATGAGGCGTGATGTCAGGAAAGTAGGACGGATGCATTCGCAGTTAGGATGAGGAACACCATTCATGGCATGGACCATGAATATGACAGTAGACATAAACAGAACTATGAACCTGGCTTAAAACGAAGACTCTCTATATAATAATAATCTATAATCTAGTTCTAGAATCGTCTTCTAAGTCTATCTAGTCATTCTACTCTATCTATCTATCTATCTATCTATCTATCTATCTATCTATCTATCTATCTATCTATCTATCTATCTATCTATCTATCTATCTATCTATCTATCTATCTATCTATCGATCTATCTATCGATCTATCTCTCTATCAATCATTACCCGCGCTGTGTGAAACATGGCTCCCAGTATATACACACACACACACACTGGTATCATTAGCCCCGCAACTGCTAACAGCTGCGGGCAATACAATAACACATGTGACCTGATGACACATGACAAGAAGGGGCGGAGACATGATGTCATCAACAACAACACAAGACAAGTGGTTATACACGTGTTGGAATGTCAACAATGAAGAAGCAGGCGCATGCGAACCAGTGCTTAAAGGGCACTGCTTCACAGGGGAATCATGACAGAACCCCCCCAAAGGCACTCCTCCTGGAGTGTCAAGAGTCCTCCCCTTTATTTGGCGGCCCCGGCTCCCCGGGCTGAATGTCCCAAGCAGGGCCACGGCGAAACTGCACGGTGTTCTTGGTGGAGCAGGGGAGCAGAGCAACGTCCTTGGCTGAACAGGAGAGCAGAGCGACGTCCTCTGGAGAGCAGGAAGGCTGAGTGACGTCCACAGCTGAGCAGGGAGACTGCACGATGACCTCAGCCGAACAGGGGGACTGAGCGATGACCCCAGCCGAACAGGGAGGCTGAGTGACGACCCCAGCCAGACAGGACTGCTGGGCGACGTCCTCAGCTGGACAGGACTGCTGGACGATGTCCTCAGCTGGACAGGGAGGCTGAGCAACGTCCTCATCTAGACAGGACTGCTGGGTGATGTCTTCAGCTGGACAGGAATGCTGGGTCGACGTCCTCAGCTGGACAGTACTGCTGGGTGACGTCCTCAGCTCGAAAGGGATGCTGGGCGACGTCCTCAGCTGGACCGGAATGCTGGGCAACATCCTCAGCTGGACAGAACTGCTGGTCAAGGTCCTCAGCTGGACAAGGAGGCTGAGTGACGTCCCCAGATGAACAGGACAGCAGGACAGCTTCCTCGGGTGTGCAGGGCAGCGGGACAGCCTCCTCGGCTAGGCTGGACAGCAGGACAGCTTCCTCGGCTGTGCAGGCCGCAGGACGTACTCCTCGGCTGGCAGGAGCTCCACCGCCGAGACCTCCCCGTAGGCCTCAGGGTGGAGCCTTGCTGTCCTCGTTAACCCCCATACCCCCCAAAAAAAGAAATTCTGGCCCAGCCTTAGCAGACTCTGGCGTGAGCAGAACTGAATTAACTGGATCCGCTGGCTTGGATGAGACATCAGGAACTGGAGACTTGACTTGAACTGCAGAGACTTGAGACCGGATTTGGGCTTGGACTGCTCAGACTTGAGACTGGACTTGGGCTTGGACTGCTGAGACTTGAGACTGGGCTTGGACTGTTGAGACTTGTGACTGGACTTGGAACTGGGCTTGGACTGTTGAGACTTGAGACTGGACTTGGAGGTCAGGAACTTGAGACTGGACTTGGAGGTCAGGAGCTTGAGACTGGACTTGGAGGTCCGGAACTTGAGACTGGACTTGAGGCTTGGCTGGAGCTTGGATGTCAGCTTTGGCTGTGGTTTGGACTGGCGACTTGGCTGTGGCTGGGACTGGAGACTCGGCTGTGGCTGGGACTTGAGACTTGGCTGTGGCTGGGACTTGAGACTTGGCTTGGACTTGGGACTTGGCTATGGCTTGGACTTGAGACTTGTCTGGGACTGGAAACTTGCACATGAACATGACTGGGATAGCAGGCTTGGGTGTGCGCTGAGCTTGTTTGTCTGTGTTAATCTCAACTTGGTGTCTCACCTGCTCATAGTGCACGTGGAATGGGAGATCAGCACTTTTCGCCACATTAACTCCCTTCAGCAATTTATCCAAGTCGTAACTCTGCCCTGGTTCTCCATACTCTCTCAAAAACAAGTCCATGAACTGCCTACTATCCTCAAGCACCCCGGGTCTCGTGGCTGCTATTTGCTGTGCCCACGTGCGAGCTGGGCCAAAAATCGAGACATGATGAACTGAACTTTCTTTCCTTTGGCTTCGGGTCACACAAGCTGGAGAAGTAAAACTGACAGTCCACCACAAAATAGTCCAGATACACGAAAAAGCCATCATACCAATCGGGCATGACCATGAAAGTCCTTTTTTCTGCAAACTGCATAGAATCCCGGGTTTGGCGTCCTCTCTTGGTTGACTCGTTCTACTTGGCCAATGGCTTGTGGGTGATAACCATATGTGTGATATATTGTAAGTCCCATCTTTTCCATGAAGCTGGACCATACCCTGGAGGTGAATTGAGGGCCCCTATCACAGACAATTTCCTCCAGAATGCCGAAATACCTCAAAACATAGGATAGGAGTTCAGCTGTCATCAAAGCAGTAGGTAAGGGATGTAGTGGAATGAAGCGTACTGACTTTGAGAATCAGTCTACAGTGACAAGAACGGTTGTGTTTCCCTGGGACTTGGGTAGATCAGTTATGAAATCCACAGATATATGTGACCATGGATGTTCAGGTAAGGGTAAGGGCTTGAGCTTGCCAGCAGGAAGTGTCTGAGGTACCTTACTTTGTGCCACCACTCTGTGTACTTCCCTCTCCATGTTAGGCCACTAGTACTTTCCCCGTAGCAGATGGTATGTGCATTGTGCCCCTGGGTGACCTGTACCGATTACAGTGACCATCGGGCTTGACGAGGTGACAACTTTTTTGCAGTGCGTAAATATTCCAAGTTCTTATGATTGGTCAATATGACGAAGGGGTTTGTAGTTCCTTCCAAACAGTGCCGCCATTCTTCCTGGGCTAACTTAACAGCCAAGAGTTCTCGATTGCCCACATTATAGTTTCTTTCGGCGGTTGAGAGCTTACGTGAAAAGAAGGCAACAGGATGGAGTTTTGGCCTTTCTCCGAAACGTTGCAAGAGTACCGCTTCTACCCCTGTCTCTGATAGGTCGACCTCCACTACGAATGGTCTAGATGGGTCTGGGTGATTGATAATGGGGGTGGTTGTGAAGGCCTTCTTGAGCTGATCAAGTGCTGCTTGGGCAGCTCGGCTCCATGGCAGGCATTTGGGCTTTCCTTTTAACAAGGACGTCAAGGGATTGGCTATGGTACTGAAATTCCAAATGAATCGAAAACCCAGAAACCTCTGTATCTCCTTCACAGTTGTGGGTGTAGGCCAGTTCACCACTGCTTTGAGATATGACTTCATTTATATATCTAAGACTGTCAAAGAGAAAAATATTCTGCTTAGCATTTACTACCACCAGTAGCATCCACCTGGATTATGCGACGGCAGACATAGTGCACCAGAACGTCCACCATACACCAGCTGTTGGTGGAGAGTGTGCAAGAATCTAGCTAGCAATGTTATTCACTTAACATAATTCTAATGTTGAGTGTAAGTAAATTAGCTCATGCTTGTTCAGGGTCCATACTCACATAAGTGATAGACTAGAAAGCAATTGCAAATAAAGACATTTTTTACATTTATGACACAACACTGAAGACTGAAGGGTTCAAATGTCTGCATTATCTAACAGGAAGCTTTCACTACAGCTACTTAAACAGCTGCGGCCAACATATTCGCTTCAAGCATACTGTTTATGATGCAGAGCCACAGTGTTTCACGAAAGGTGGGGAAATAAATGAAAAATATAGAATAAATAAATAATAATAAAAAATGTATTAATTACAGTCTGATTAGTCCAGGCTTTGAGGAATGCTGTATCATTTAATTGAAAAACTAATGATCGCATTTTTGCCAGCTTGTAATTAGAAAACATTGCAAACTTTATCGCAGCTCCACTGATGCATGCAAACACAAACACACACACACACACACACACACACACACACACACACACACACACACACACACACACACACACACACATATATATATATACCTGCATAGGAGGAAAATGGGGACATATCCTGTGTCTATTACTTTTAGGGACACTGCTTTCCAGATTTATTTGAAAGCCATAGGACGCACTACTACTCAGGATTTTTGATAAAACCCATTTTTTAAACACTGAAAATTTCACTTCACTTCAGGAACAAGAATTATTTTGGTCACTAATGGGGACAAAGTCGAACACACACACACACACAATTCTGAATCTGCAGACAATTTAGTACTTATCATCTCCGATTGTCAGATATTAACCTTAGAGTTGTTACAAGTAGAAAGCAGATACAGTTTTTCAACTTTGTTCATTTATTTATATATCATCAATAACCACTTCATCCTGCTCAGGGTCAAGGGGGATCCAGAGTCTACCCCGGGATCACTGAGCAAGAGGCAAGAATATATCTTAAATGGGACATCAGTCCAACACAGGAGAGCATAGAGACACGCATACACACTCATTCACCTCCAGGGACAAGATAGCATAACCAATCCACCAACCAACCAGTAGGTCTATGGATGGTAGGAGAAAACCAGAGAACCTGGAGGAATCCTGCACAGACACAGGGAGAAAATACAGTTCCACATAAACAGTATCTTGGGCTCAGGATCAAATCAGTGACGTTGGAGCTGTTAGGTAAGCTAGTCTACATGAACCATACACATGCACAATATATGGTAAATGCACTTCGAGAAAGATTATGTAGGAATATTTATAGGGATTCTGATTGGATGAAGCTGCTCCATGCAGACATTTTAGTTTCAAAAGTTTTTTAGTGAGTAGTGATGGACACCGAGCACTGATTTGCTTTCTATTTTAAAGCCAGGATTGGGGGTTCAAATCCCGCCACTGCCCTGGGTGTGCAGAGTTTGCACGTTCTCCCTGTGCTGTGGGGGATTCCTCCGGGTACTCTGGTTTCCTCCCTCAGTCCAAACACATGCATGGTAAGCTGACTGGCATGTCCAAAGTGTCTGTAGTGTATGAATGGGTGTGTGAATGTGTATGTGATTGTGACCTGCGATGGACTGGCACCCTGTCCAGGGTGTACCCCGATGCTCCCTGGGATAGGCTCCAGGTTCTCTGTGAGTCTTCTGGCCATAATCTGAAGATTTCTTATACAGTTATATATTTATTTTTATATTTACAATTTTGGTATTGACATTTAAATGTATATGTGCAGTTCTCCAAATGTTACTGATTTACAAAATTTTGGGGCTATCAAATTTCCCAAGGATATAAATATCTGGGATTAGTTTATGAGTGAGACATTCATTTTGTGTTTCTTTTTCATTTCTTTTTCACTCTGTACGCTTGCCTGTCGGACATCACGGTCTGGATGAGGGAACACCATCTTAAGCTCAACCTGGCAAAAATCTGAGCTTCTTGTCATCCCACCCTGTCCCTCAATCAACCACAACCTCACTGTACAGCTCAGCTCAACCACCCTCAAGCCAACCAGGACAGCCAGGAACCTAGGGGTGATTCTTAATGACAGCTTGACCTTTGCTGACCAGATCTCAACAACTGCATGGTCCTGTAGTTTCATCCTGTACAACATCAAGAAAATCAGACCCTACTTCACCAAACAGGCTACACAGATACTAGTCCAGGCCCTTGTTATCTCCAAACTGGACTACTGCAACTTACTACTTTCAGGGCTCCCAGCCAGCTCCATCAAACCCCTTCAGATGATTCAGAATGCTGCATCATGCCTCGTCTTCAACCAGCCAAAGAGATACCATGTCACAACCCTCTTCATCTCCTTCCACTGGCTTCCTGTAGCTGCCCTCATCAAATTCAAGGCCTTGATGTTCACCTAAAAGACCTTGTCTGGAACAGCACCCTCCTACCTTAACTCTCTCCTGAAGGCTTACATTCCCTCAAGCAATCTGCAATCGATTAGCGACCGACATTTAGTAGTTCCCACTCTGCGTGGCTCAAGGTCCATGAACACCTGGCTCTTCCATGAACACCTAACCAACTCATAAGAATGTAAAAAATAAATAAATAAATTTGCACTTACACCTCTACTCTGTGCACTTTGCTTCTTCTGGAACTCAATTAATGGATCTTGTATGGTAGCACTACTTGTATTGTTCTCTGCTTGATATATCACTTTGCTTGTATTTTTCTCATTTGTAAGTCTCCTCAGCAGGATGGGGAAGCGGGATAGTTTCCTCGACAGATGAGCCTTTCCCGCAGGTCTCTGGCGGGAGCTCCGAGGTTGCCATGTTAACCTCGGGCTGGAGCTCCACAGCTGAGATCTCCCCATATGTCTCAAACTGGAGCTCTGAGGTTGCAGTTACCCCCCCAAAAAAGTTCTAGGCCAGCCTTCCGTTTTGGACTGAACATTGTGGTGTGATTCCCCTGCAGTGGGAAGCCCCAGGTGTTCGGGTAGCTCTGCTGGCTGCTTGGCATTGTGTAATTCCCCGCAGTGTGGAAGCCCCAGGAATTCATGTAGCTCTGCTGCCCGTGTTGTGCGGTGTAGTTCTCCGGCAGTGGGGGCGGGGTAACTTGTTCGGGTGGCGATGTTGTGCATGGCCCGGCTTGCTGCAGCGGTTTCAGAAGGTGCTGGAGCAGAGGAATCTAAATCTTTGTTTATTTGACGAACCAGCTATCCCATGCCTTCAACTCGGCAGCTTCAGCAGCACTCGTGCTGACCTGCTGCTTCTGCATAGGAGGTGCGTATTCTGTCACATCATGGGGCTGAAGGCAGAAGCAGGTGAAGACTTTATTCAAATTCTTCAAGCAATAAACAAGGAAACACAGGCAAAGGTCTAGGCAAATCTAGCTTTAAACATGAACACTGGATATGAGACAGGAAATAGAACAGGACACTTTAACAAAACTGCTTAGCATGCGTAGCATATTCACACTCATTCAGCTACTAACGTAACCATCTATGAATAATACTGCGCAAAGTGCTCAGCAACACAAAGGGTCTAAGATTCAGACACCTAGAGTAAATTAAGACACACCCTGGAACATGAACCAGCACTACTGCAGTGCCATCTGCCTATGAGGGCGTAACAGTACTGAGGGATAGAGTATAAAGGGATGAGTATTGAGGGATGATGTTAAATACTAATTGAAAATAACTAAATTAATTTATATGTACTCGTGGAGAGCTTGGGCAATGTAGGGAAAAGTAGTGATGGAAAAGGACAAATCTGGAATGCAACAGAGGAAGAAAAGATTAATTTTGGGGTTCTATTTATAGAAAGAATTTGCTAAAGTTGCAATTAGGACATTTGTATGTACTCTGTCTATGTTCTACACTGATATATTTCTTTTGTAACAACTCTTTCACAAGAGCTTGTAGGGTAGACACTCCACCTAATCTAAGCCAAGATATGAACAAATATTTACAAATGTATTTCTTTTTAATAAAGAAAAAGCATAATTGCTGATATGGTGACATTTTCTGTAAGTGGATTTTTAAAATCTATTTATGGAAAGAGTCTCAGGCGTAAGAGCTTTGTAAGGGTAAATAATTTTTACATGAGACTTTGTGCTTTGACATGCTTTTTACCCCCTTATTAATGTTAAAGGAGATAGCAGAAACTATTGAACGTTCCACGATATCTATTGTAAATTATACAGTGGGTAGAGAGAATGACATTGCTCAGAGCTTCTCCAAAGTGTCCATCTTCAGCTGGACATGCTTCCAGGGGAGAAGCAAAACTGTACTGGCTAAGGTTGCTGACCTGACAAACACATCCATAAATCCAACATAGTGTCATTGAGTAAAAGTTACAATGCTGAGAATTTGTGCATTGTGGCATCAGAAGATAATCAACACTTACAATAAGCACTATGAAGTGCAGCTCTGCTGCAGGCTCCCACACGTATACTGTAAGTCCCACACACTGATGGACCCAAATAGGCTCTCCAAGAATCCTTCCTCACATTTTATGAACATCAAAGTTAAAAATATAAGAAAACATAAAAAATATTTTTAAAAAGAGATCAAATAGACCATGTTCAGAATCTACATTAAAGCATCACTTTTAAATCTCCTGATAAACACTTACTGCCTCAGGAATTGAGTCGCTCGTGAAGTATCCGAAGTGAAGCAGCTCATAAAACACATCCAGGAAGTTGTAATGGTGAAGCTACACAGAGTAGAAAAGTTACAAAAAGAAATTTGTTTGACATATTGGAGTCCTGTTTTCTATAGTATATAATCAAAATCTTTTAGACTTAAAAATCTGTCATTTTCACAGGTATTTGCAAAGTTACCTGGGCCCCGAAGAGCTCTGTAACAATCGATTCCTGATTAGAAGGACTTCCACTAAATCATTAACTAAAAAATTTATTTACACAAAAATGAAACAGTCTAACAACATTCTGAAATTACCAATGGACAATGTCCATTGTTAAAAGCGCTATACAAATAAATTGAATTGAAAGTTGTTGTTTTTTTAACCTAGTTGTTAGCTGCTGCCAGACGCATCACAATCTTCTTTCCCACCACAAACAAGACATTCTGATTGTGGATGCTGGCAAGCAGAGTCTGAATATAAGAATAATTTACCTACACAATAACAGTAGCTAAACAAAGGATTTACTCACAGAGAATGCCTGACAGAGTCAGTAACCCATCTGGAAAGAGGGTAGCTAAGAAACAAAGGTGTAAATGCTTAGTATTTGTACATACACCATTACACCAATAAAAACAGTGAAGACGATCACACCTAATAAAGGGCACCTCCAATGCCAAAAGGCAAGGCTCTCCTCACTCTCCTGCAAGCCAAATTAGCTATGATTCATTAAATATCCCACAGTAAATTTCACAAAATTCAGGTGAACTAACATTCAGAGGAATAGCAGCATATGTAGATACACATCAGGTCTGAAACATGGTATTCCCGCAGAGTCTGTTTCACTCTCTGAATCACTGTTATGATCATGTTCTTGCAACCAAGTGGAAGTGTCCACCTGACCACCCGGACCCACATACAGGTATGCATAGGTCACCTTTTTCAAGGGTTGCTATTAATTAAAAAAGACAAAAACATATTGACACTGCAGGCAAATTTATAACAAGCAAAATCCCATAAATTACTATCTAAATATACATATTATGACAGTGTAACAAATTTACCACATAGTCCTCAAATGGCATGGCAACAACTGGTTACAGGAAATGAATTCTGTAACCCTCCCAGAGACACACTTAAGAGAACAATTTAAAGTGAACACAATAAGTGTTGATATGATAAGGGAATCCCTGCTAATAAAAATTAATGCTAATGAAACAACATCTATTTCAGAAAAGTGTTCATCTAATAATCATTAATGTCCACTCTCTATGTCAGAGTAATAAAGACTGTGATTACCTCCTGATCCAAGTAGCAGGTCTTGGTGGTTTTATACAAGCAAAGCCGATTCTCTGGAACAATTTTGGAAAATTCAGCGATCGACTTTAGTAAATAAATGAAAGGTTTGGTTACCAGAATGACAGCTGAAGTTTCATGGTGACGTTCAATGGGCAGCAGCTGCAGGTTTGGCTCAATGACCTAAACACACACACAATCACACAATCACACACTTAGACAGACACCCCAGCATTCAGCTAACTATTCAAATATAAATTTTTTATCATAAAGTAAATGTCCAAGCATTAATTAGAAAGGAGAACATACCAGCTACTCATTTTAATGTTTAGCTCTGCTTAATACAACATTTATCGTAATGTTAGCTACGTAGCTAAGTAGTCAGGTTTGTTAGCAGTGTAGCAAATGTTAGACCATAGTTTCCACAAACATAGATGATACTACCATGAGGAGGCTAAGTGTGTTCAGCAGGAGTGTTTTCTGTCCGCAAGCGGTGGTAAACACAGTAATCCGCACTGGCAGAGAGCACGAGAAGGCCCGCAGCACAGGCGATCTCGCCCAGAGACAGGTTCTTCAATTCTGGTAGAAATCTTCGGGAATCCATTGTTTTCTTTCTGCATAGAAACCTGACTTATGGAATATTTAATAACAATTAAAGCAACATTAGTATTAGTAGTAGTAGTAGTAGTAGTAGTAGTAGTAGTAGTAGTGTCACAGCTCAGCCAGATCAGAACTCCAAGTCCCAAGATGCAATGCGTGCTTCTCAGGCACGCATGCGCTCCCCATCCCCGGAGTTCTGATCCAAGACACCTGCCGCTAATCACAGACTCACACTCAGGCACTGCTACTTAGGTTTGCCAGTCACAGAGTTGCACTGCGAAGTATACGCTCAGTTATCTCGTTCTCTGCGTTACCAAGCCTTGCTACTTGTTACCTCGTTACCTAGACCTTTGTTTACGTCCTCGACCACGCTCTTTGCCTTGCCTTTGTTACTCTGTTAGTCCGTTCGCCTGACCCCTGCCTGTTACTCGTTTACGTATCTAGATTATCCTCTACTCTACGCTTCGTCCGCCGCTTGCACCTGCTTCCGTGCCCCTTCCCTACGATTCGTGACAGAATACTTCGCCGCCTTATTATGGAGGCAGCGAGCGGCACAAGTTGGCCTCAAGCTATCAAAGGACACGGCCGGATGATCAGCATTCACGACCAACGCCTGAACGCCCTCACCGAGCAAGTAACTCGGCTAAACCAAGCAACGCCGGCGGACACGTTTACCTCCCACACCAGCACCGGAAAAGTACGATGGAGATCCGGCGCGCTGCCGAGGCTTTCTCTTGCAATGCTTGCTGTTCTTTTCCATATACCCGGAGATGCCGGAGCGCCGTAAGATCATCCATTTCATGGAACTTCTGACCGGGAGAGCTTTACTCTGGGCAACAGCCGAGTGGGAGCAGGAATCCACCGCAATTCACACTTACGAGGAGCTAGCCACACGATTTCGAACAGTCTTTGATCATTCCCCTGATGGCCGAGAGACCGGAGAGGAGCTCCTCACCCTGAAACAAGGAGCGCGTAGCGTTGCGGACTACGCCCTCGAGTTTTGCACTACCGCAGCACGAAGTGGCTGGAACCAACCGGCACTTAAGACTGTTTTTCGCCAGGGATTAAACGCCGACATCGTGACGGAGCTGGCATCGCGACGACCAGCTCACACTGGAGTCCCTGATCGAATCCTTCGCAGACCGCCCGACCGCCGCTGCCCGGCGCGCCAGTGCGCTCTCTGGTGGCGGTTTCAGTACCTGAACCTCCCG
The DNA here is from genome assembly GCA_012411365.1 of Ameiurus melas. NCBI lineage: Eukaryota > Metazoa > Chordata > Actinopteri > Siluriformes > Ictaluridae > Ameiurus > Ameiurus melas. The sequence continues at coordinate 9,598,802 of CM022766.1, read as the reverse complement.
CAGAGCCCATGCAGCTGGGTCGTGCCAAGATAAGTACACAGGAGAGGGAGCGAAGACGCCGCGAACTTCGGTGCTTCTATTGCGGAGGAGAGGGACACTTGGTTCAGCAATGCCCCCTCAAGTGTTCCGTTCAATCTGCTTTTGTCATGCAAATCTGACTTGAGTACTCAGGTGTATCTTGTGTCCTAGAAGCACTGATTGACTCGGGAGCGGCAGGAAACTTCATTGATCAGACCACCGTTCAAGAGCACAACATCCCCATCTGTCCCCTCCTCATCCCGCGTCGCATCCAAGCTATTGACGGCGCCCCCGTGGGTAATGGACTTATCTCTCACTGCACAGAACCCATCGTTCTCCATACCAGCGCTCTTCATCAGGAACAGATCATTTTTCATGTCACAGTGTCCACTCGTCACCCAGTGGTTCTCGGTCTGCCCTGGTTGGATCTTCACAATCCTCAGATCTCCTCGTCTCACAGAGAAATTGTGCGCTGGTCACCCCATTGCATGCACCATTGTCTGCGAACTCCTGTCGTCACGGTGGCAACCACTTCCATAGAATGCCCGGAGGAGACGAAGCTCCTCCAAATTCCCCCCGAATACCATGACCTTCATGAAGCATTCAGCAAGGTGAAGGCTAGTGTACTTCCTCCTCACAGGCCCTACGACTGCGCTATCGACCTATTACCAGGCACAACACCCCCACAAGGGAGAGTTTATCCGCTTTCCCTAACCGAAAAGAGGGCCATGGAGGAGTATACTCAAGAGGCTTTGCACCAGGGCTACATACGTCCATCCACGTCCCTGGCATCAGCAGGGTTTTTCTTCATGGAGAAGAAAGGGGGAGGTCTAAGACCCTGCATCGATTATCGGGGCCTCAACCAGTGCTGCGTAAAATATCGCTACCCCGGCAAAGCCGCGTCGCCTCTTCCTTCCACGTCTCACGCCTGAAACCAGTTGTTCCCGGACCCTTAGCCTCGGATGTGCCCTCAGAGACACCTCCGCCTCCCCTGGATATCGAAGGGCAACCAGCTTACCTTCTCAAGAACATCCTCAGCTCCAGGTACAGGAGGGGTAAGCTGGAATACTTAGTCGAGTGGGAGGGCTACGGTCCAGAGGAACGCTGTTGGATTCTGAAGCAGGACATCCTTGACCCGCAACTCATTAGTGACTTTCACGCCTCGCATCCTGACCTACCGGCCCCTCGCCCCCGGGGGAGACCTAGAAAGAACGTGGCTCCCGGAGTGAGCCCTTTGAGGGGGGGTTCTGTCACAGCTCAGCCAGATCAGAACTCCAAGTCCCAAGATGCAACGCGTGCTTCTCAGGCACGCATGCGCTCCCACACTCACTCTCAACTCACACTCAGGCACTGCTACTTAGGTTTGCCAGTCATAGAGTTGCACTGCGAAGTATACGCTCAGTTATCTCGTTCTCTGTGTTACCAAGCCTTGCTACCGTCTTTGATTACCTCGTTACTTAGACCTTTGTTTACGTCCTCGACCACGCTCTTTGCCTTGCCTTTGTTACTCTGTTAGTCCGTTTGCCTGACCCCCGCCTGTTACTCATTTATGTATCTAGATTATCCTCTACTCTACGCTTCGTCCACCCGTTGGCGTGTGTTGGGTGGGGTCTTTTTTTTTTTGTTTTTTATTTTTTTTTTTTTTTTTTTTTTTTTTTTTTTAATAACAACAACAACAATACTACTACTATTACCACTACTACTACTACTACTAATAATAATAATAATAATAATAGCCTTTTTTTATTTGCCATCATTCAATCTGGAACTCCACTTACACCCATTCTACACCAGAATGAACCTGCTTTCATGTGTGCTGCCAATGTCCAATGTAAAGTACACTTTGATTCAAATAAAATGTGTATTATTGTTTTTGTCTTCTAATTGAAACACCACAAACTACAACATTCGTGCTATATTATTGCAGTGCCTACTCATAATCTAAACAGCACACAGGTGATATTTTAGTGTGTAGCCTCTGCAGCAGCTCACACTGTGAAAAAGTTAAAGCAGTTAAAATTCAATTTTTGTGAAATTTTAACAGAGTATAGAAATTGTATTGAGTAACAAACTGTATGTAATCATATACAGTGGTAATGCATGCTTAGTATATTTATAGTTATTTACAAAACCACTGCAAAAAAACAGAAATGAATGTGTCACACATTTTTATGTAAAATAGGCTTTACACTCATGAAAATGTTGCATGAAATGCAGTACATAACTACAAATAAACCAACAATTCCAACCATTTGCTAGCACTTATTTATGGGATGCAGAATTCAATGCCAGTATGTGCATCAAATCAAAATATTGATCTAGGTTGAACATAAAACTGAAATTAGATGAGTGCTTCTAACTAGGATCAGAACCATAAAGCCCTGCAGACATAGCTGAGCACATCTCCGGGTGTGCTGTCCCCTCTTTGCACAACATCTATACCACTATATACATTACTAGAGTTGTTAAAATCTTCAGGGACTCTACCCACCCCGGTAACTGTCTGTTTAGCCTGCTGCAATCAGGCAAGTGCTTCCGTAGCCTGATGGCTAAAACTGAGATGCTCAGGAGGAGCTTCATCCCTAAGGCCATCAGACTCCTCAACACCGACATGTTCTCCATAAAGACTCCATAAGGACTCTATAGTTCACTCTGCACTACACTGAAACTCCACACACTGCACACTGCTCTTTGTATTGTTTTGTTATTACACGTACATACTGCATATACTGTACATATATTTTCAACACATTCCGTGATAATTTTGTATATCTATTTTCCCAAATTTCTGAACATATATTTCATATTTCTTATCATATTTCTTATTATTTCTATTCATTTCTGATGTTAGTTTTAATGTAGTATTTAATGCACAGTCTAAAGAGGAGCAGGCCAGGTTTTCATTTCACTGCAAA
>CM022766.1:9588369-9590869 GCA_012411365.1 Ameiurus melas | reverse complement strand
TTAAATTTTGTGTCATTGCTCTCACACTCCCTCATACTGGTCACTGGAAGTTCAACATGGCACTTCATGGCAAAGAACTCTCTGAGGATCTGAAAAAAACACAAGCTGTACACTCACTACTGTACATTGTAGCAAAGTGTCATTTCTTCACTGTTGTCACATTAAAAGTTATAATCAAATGTTTACAAAAATGCGAGGGGTGTACTCACTTTTGTGATATACTGTAAAAGCACCAGCACTCACTACAGCAGATGATATATAATATTTTAATCTAACATGTTCTAGGTATTTGGTAATTTTACCACTGCAACAAATACTTCTTTAAAACTAAATCCTTAAAGTTAAAATTTTAAACAATATGCTCATCATACGTGAGTCATGAAGTTCTGATCTGCTACTCATTCAGTAAAGTTACATGCTATATATATATATATATATATACATATGGGAACGAGAATACCCAGAACATCATACTGAGGGTATAGCCTGTTAAAGGGATCCAAGCCAGACACTAGACATGCAAGACACTTGAGCCCAGGGTGGAATGTATACCCAGGCTATAATATCAAATTAATCTGTGGGGCATAAACCATGCTGCCACAGCACATACATCCTATAAGGGTACCCCATTGGACAAAGCCTTAGAGGAGGTGACCCCCCTAGTGCAATCAGCCCTTATGCCCGGAGGCATAGTGAGACTGCGCACCTCATAAGCGATAGCGATTGCTTCCACTATGCTATTAGAAATTGGTCATGGCCAGCAGAAGAGCTACCTTTAGAGTCAGAAGCTTCTCTGAGGCTGACTCTAAGGGCTCAAATGGGGCACCTGACAGACCTTCCAGAACCACCGAAAAGTTCCACGAAGGTATGCGTGGTCTGCAGATGGGCCTCAGCCACTCGATACCACACATAAACGTCGATGTTAGAGGATGTTTCCCCACAGAGGCTCCATATGGACATGGCTAGCCAAAATGGTGGCCTCATAGACCCTGATTGTAGAAGGAGACAACTCTTATGAGAAATGAACTTGTATTAACTCCAGGACTGTATTGTACAGTTTACTGGGTCTAACTGACATTCCTCATATCTGTCATTATTGTCTTTGATGCAGAGATTCCTCTAGAGTGTGATCCGAGGCTAGAAACCAGGGATATCTACAAATTCTCAGAGCACGTAGGCATTGCCGTGTGACAGTGATAACTCTCAGAGGTTTCATCTTTAGATGAAACTCCTAACTTTTGAGCCACCACTGAAATGGTCTTATTTGCAATAGGTACAATTTTATGATGTTGGCTGCCATAAGCCCTGCTCTTGTGGAGACTGGAAGGGAATTCCCAGATGAAGCTTTATCTTGGTCAATGTTGATAGGATTGACCCTAAAATGTTGGTGATAGAAATGCCCTCATTGTAATAGAATCCCATAAACCTCTAGAAATGGTGTCCTCTGCACTAGAGAAAGCATATTTTTCTTGAGGTTCAACCTGAGCCCTAAGCTTCTCATGTTGGTGAGAGCATCATCTTGATGTTGAATCACCAGCTCCCAGGACAATGCTAGAATTAACCAGTCATCCAGGAAATTGAGTACTCAACAAGTATGTATGCCCTGGAGTCAGAAGGGAGCCAGAGTAGCATTCATTTATTTTCATTGGGAAGAAAGGGCTCGTCCAGCCTGCTGCGAGTTGTTTTTTGCCCTAGTAATGATTTCAAGCAGCTCTTTATATGCTTGAGAGTTGCTTTCTGTTTTTGGTGCACTGGCATACCCTTCTGGCTCCTTGGAGTCAGAGAGGGTGTTTTGGCTTTTCATAGCGACAGGAGGAGTCGCGACGCCAGAGGGCCGGAGCCAGAAGATAGAGCAAGTGATATAGCTGTGCTTGTATCCAGTTTCTCTCTCAGATCCATACGAGATCACCAGAACCTGAGCTATTTCTTTCTTTTTGCATGAAGTTCACACAACATTGAGTTCCCTTTTAAAGGGAACTCAGGGCACAAGGTGGGGGACACCCTGGACAGGGTGCCAATCATGGCACAATCACACACACACCCATTAACACACAACAAAAATAAAACATTTTTTTTTTTTTTTTTTGGATGAAAAAAAAAAAAAAAAAAAAAGAAAAAAAAAAAAAAGATAGAAAAAAAAAAAAAGAAAAAAAAAAAAAAAAAAAAAAAAAAACAAGAGGAAAAATAACCAACTTTGCGGCCATCCACCTTCTTTTTTTTTCTTTGGGAAAGGGGAAGAGCGAAAAGACCCCCCCCCACAAAGAGGGGAGAACCCCCCCCCCCCCCCCACACCCCAGGAAGGGTGTTCCCCCCCCCCCCTAAGCGGGAAGGAGGGAAGCTTACCACCACCCTAAGTCACTGTGCCCCTGGAAGGAGCTATTCACTGAGAAAAGTTTTACTATTAAAATCACAGTACTGGCAGCCAAGTTGCAAGTAATCCACTACATTTTCTCATTAGGCTGAGATTTTTATCCAAAGCAACTTAGAATTGCTTACAAGG
>CM022766.1:9510869-9583369 GCA_012411365.1 Ameiurus melas | reverse complement strand
ATAAGGGGAATCCTAACCCTAAGGATAATAATAAACAAATTAAACATCTAATCATTGATAAACTTATAGAAAGCAACAGCATAATGAACATTTATGGAAGGAGTCTCCAGTGTTTTCAGTCATGGGAAAGCCTTCAAGACAGATGAATTTGTGCTTTGAACTTCCTTCTTGGTTGGTCCACAACACTTCCAGTCTTTTTTAATTTGTCAATAGGTTTAGCAATAATGCCGTGTGTTACGTGCTTACCATGTTTCCTGTTTAAGTCCATCTTAACCGAATTTCATTTTGTTCTATAAGTGAATTCAAAAAGTGGAAATTGCATATATTCTAGATTCATTACTCATAAAGTAAAATATTGCAAGCCTTTTTGTGTTTTAAACTTGATAATTACAGCTTACAGCTCATGGAAATAAAAAATACAGCATCTCAAAATATTAGAATAAAGAATTTATAATACAAAGTTGTCAGAAATAATGGATTTCTGATTTCCATGAGCTGTAGGCTGTAATCATCAAGATTAAAAAAAATAATAAAATGCACCTGTATGTACATACAGTTATATATATATATATATATATATATATATACATATATATATATATATATATATATATATATATATATATATATATATATATATATATATATATATATATATATATATATATATATATATATATATATATATAATTAGTTACAGTATTTATTCATTTATCATATATACTGAATTGTATGTTATAATGTGATGAGAGAGCGATTCTCCCATTTCCGTCCCTGAGCCAAAGAATGAAGAATGATAGATATTTGGTTGATGGTGATGAAACGTGCAAGTAGACACCATTCTAGCTACTAACATACAGTATATGTGTCTGTAGTTCTGTCACAGAATTATTGAGTTATCATCACTTAATACCTGTCACTGGTTACACATATTACAGACTGATTGAGTGAAAGATATACTATATTGATTCCACACACACACACACACACACACAGCCATGTGTACATGAATATGCTCTATATGCTATATGTACCTTCAGTTTCCCAGCAAGACTCTATAGAACAATGTCTCTGCAGCAAAGAAATACAATTTTACACTTAAAAAATGAATCTTTCGGCTTTATCAGCCGTTGCACTTAAGGATTCAATTATCTGGGCGCTCATCCTCCCATAGCTTGGAATGCGATTACACTGTTTTTGTCAGCCAGCCTTACGAAAAATAATAATCATCTATCCTTCTGCACATTTATTTTTTTTTTGCTGGATTATTTGAGCAGATTAATATTTTAATCAGGGTAAGCACAAACTGAATATTCTTTCTAAGTGCCTCCGAGTTTATTAAAATAGAGTTAAAGGTCAGAAATTGATAATAAATACAGTAAGTGTGCAGAGGTTAAAAGGCAGAGGGGTGCTGAACTGTAACTTAGTTAACCTACAGTATAAAGCTAAAACACAGAAGGTTTTAAGGAGATGTTATATGTGGTGGAGGAAATGACACCTCATATTGTGTTAAAGCGATTTTTAATAAACTTTGAATAAGAATGAAATTTACATTTTTTTTCTTACTATAAATATTCAATTCATTAGACATTATTTTGGCACTGGAAATATAAGGCTAATGTTGATAGTAAGAAAAGCTTAAAGCAAACAGTTTAGTGTTCATGCTTACCTTAAAGTAGGGGATAAGAGTTACATTGTGTACATTTCTTTTATACACAAACTGTACTATTGGAAAGTGATCATAAATAACACGAAACTCAGAGTGATGAACTGTAACTTAATTACAGCGCTATAAATCAAAGCTGTAAGAGCTGTTCCAGTATATTGAACTGAGAAAAAGACACATGGTTTTGTCTTAAATTTACAAAGTGCTTGTGTGTGTGTGTGTGTGTGTTAGAGAGGGAGAGAGAGAGAGAGAGAGAGAGAGAGAGAAAGAGAGAGTGAAAGTGAAGATGAGGGTGTAGCATACTAATTGTCGTCATTCCAGAGTTATGACTTCCTTGCTATTTTTCCTGAGGGATCAAAAACTGGAATGACACCTCTGCATTATAAGGTGGACTCACATTTACTCTGCCATAGCAAGTGAAAAAAAATTCTGCTATGTTATTGTTTCTCGATTCTGACAGGTAGCTAACTATGTCCAGATATTTCAATTGCACACACATACAAAGCACCATGGGCTCATACTTCATTGGCAAGTTGTAATCATCTGCCTACTGACAATTTAATTAGAGAAGTGTCCAGCCAGCACTTGAAATTAAACTAACTCATGACTCACACACGCGCACACGCACACACACACACACGCGCGCACAAGCACACACACCCACACACATTCACACACACACACACACACACACTAATAATTATCTAGACTAAACAACATAAAGAAAAATCATTTATGCGACATAATGATGTGTGTGTGTGTGTGTGTGTGTGTGTGTGTGTGTGTGTGTGTGTGTGTGTGTGTGTGTGTGTGTGTGTGTGTGTGTGTGTGTGCGTGTGTGAAAAGGGGGTCGCACAGCCTTATCACCCTAAACCTTATCTCTCTAAATTGTACAATTGCAGTGTCTCTGCGTGTCTGCATGATTGTGTGTGTGTGTGTGTGTGTGTGTGTGTGTGTGTGTGTGTGTGTGTGTGTGTGTGTGTGTTCATAAAGCTGGATTACTATACCTGAGTGTGACACAGAATGGCTCAGATAAGAGTTATTGATCACAGGATCTGATTGGCAACATCTATGCAGAGGTGGTTGCCTTGGGGATTTCTCTGTAGTGTGTACATGTAATGTCGGAATTATGCTTAGTCAGATTTATCAAGTGTAAAAATAATAATAATAATAACAATAATAATAATAATTATAATTATAATAATAATAGAGTCCTCAGAGATTATCATTCCTTCATCTTCAGTGAGATGCAGCAGGTAGTGGTGTCACAGGTCCAGGCTTCCTAGTTTGATAGTGAGCTGAGTATCTCACGTTCTCACCGTGTCCATGTTGGTTTCCTCTGGGTTCTCTGGTTTCTCCCCCATCCCACCCACAAACCTGCAGTTTTGGTTATGTGCTAAATGGCCCCAGATGTGAATATGTGAATGTGTGTGCATGTTGCCTTGCGATGGACTGGATACAGCTGGTAGACTGGATACCTGGTCCAGGTAGTAATGTACTCCTGCCTCATGTCCAGTATCCCTATGGTAGACTCAGGGAAAAATTAATAAACAAAAATGTAAGCATCTTCCAAAGTTATAATCAAATAAGATTTAACATTAATTCAACTCCATACATAACTATCAAACATTCATCATTGTTCTATAATAATAACCACCTAAAAATGTGTGACATTAGGCTTGGAGGCCAAAAAATTGAGCTTCTACCTGTGTGCTCGTGTTCAGCATTGATTTGTGTGTGTGTGTGTGTGTGTGTGTGTGATGTCATGTTCCACAGTAGTGGGTAAAGACTCATATGAAAGAAGACACTCATGGATTTAAGAATTTGGAATTTTTTATAAGTATTTCTTTTTTTTTTTTTTACATAGTCACTCTGTTTAATTGTTACCATTTTATTGTTGCAGTTGTATACATTGTTTTACTATCAAAAAGGCTTTAGTTGTGCTGTCCGTTTTATCTCTATACCAATGTTATTATTGTTGAGAGGTGTAAATTGTTTGCCCATTGCTGGGCTCAAACCCCACCTCCCATCACCCTGCTCATCAGCAGCTACACAGAGAGCCAAGATACTCTCTCTACACACAGAAACCCAACAGTGTTTTGTATTTTTGGGAAATGATGGGGAGGACAGAACAGAAAAGGCGATTTAGATAGGCTTAGCAGTTCAACAGAAATGTTCATTAGAAATGTTTCTATAATAAAAAATCATAGAAATGTTTTGCAGAAATGTTTAGCAGAACTGGTTTAGCAAAAATTGTTCAGTAGAAATGTAGAAATGTTCTGTAGAAATGTTCATCAGAAGTGTTCAGCAGAAATGTTCAATAAAAATGAAACATAAAAAAAAGAAACCCAACAGTGTTGTGACTAATCTTATAGCACACTTTCTGTGATAAAATAATTAATTTGTTTATACTGATTGAAAAAGTCCGATAAGCAGAATGCCAGTGTACTGCGAGAAAGGATTAAGACACTAAAATAGGGTTTAGCTACCTGCTAGTTAACATGTCCAAGTTTTTATCTCTTCATAGCTGGACAAAAGACCTTAGGCTTTTAATTAAACACTTACTGACATGATTGGGAAGTGATGGTGGAATGAATGAATCACATTTTGTTTTCCATTTAGTGAAACCATTTTGTGTGGGAAGGGGAAAAGTCACTATTTATTCATCTCTGTGTTTCTTTGTTTGACACATAATTTCCATTTTGATTTGATGCTATGTTCTTTAGAGCTCATTTTTGTGTCAAAAAAGCTTATTTAATATTTATTTTGCCTTTCTTTTTTATTATTATTATTATTATTATTATTATTATTATTATTATTATTATTATTATTATTATTATTATTATTATTATTATTATTATTATTATTATTATTATTATTATTATTATTATTTTGCTTCTGTGTTTTGCTTAATGAAGCCCTGTTGAATATTTCTTTCTTTAACTTGTGCACATATCTGTCTTTCTGTCCAACTGAATTAGTTATATATGGATTTATAGTGAATACATTAAAATAATTGACACTATCAGGCTATTAGATATATCCATTTAGTAAGTAATACACAACAGCAACTATGAGTATCATCACTGGTCAGGAAAGAGGTAATGTGGTGTCCATTCCAAACAATCAAAGTATCTCATGCATGACCAGTTTTATCCAGTTTAGGTTGTCAAGACTGTATAAGAAAAAAAATTAAAAAATCCGTAGCTGAATAGTTAAATTTGCCTAATGAGATTACAATAAAACATTTACAAATCTACTAGGAGCAATATAGGATTGATGAAGTCATGCTTTCTGGAACATTTCCAAGTTGTGCCAAAGTTATTTCATTTCCAAGTTGTGCCATGGTACATTCCAGAAGACAACACAGAAGGATTATTCTCCATCACCTTCGCACATACACACACACACACACACACACACACACCCACACACACACACACAGCCATCATAGTCTACTGGCCAACAGATTCCTGAAAAAGAAAAGGAGCCCATCTCCACTTCTCTTTTGCATCTTCTGTCTGTGTGAATGTGAGAAATGTGGGTGCACTGTTTGTTGGTTAAGAGTGCGCATGTTTGTGTATGCACAAGATTAAGGACTTTCTGTATCTCAGAAGTGATAGCTGTGGGCAGAAAGGATTTCTCTCTGACAACCGCAATGCATCACCACATACACATAGTTTAATCTTCTACCCTATAAGCACATTCACCAAGTGCTGCATCACACATAGAGATCCACGGTTCTAGTCCATATGATTTTACTGATTCCTCACTTTTAATCTTTTAAAAGTTTAAAACTGCACTACTGAGAAAGTGCACTGTGTGGTCAAAAAAATAGCACAGATTTATATGTGGTTTCTTCCATCTGCTCACTCTTAATGCAATAGTAACAGTTTTAGATGGAACAGTGTAACATGCTATGCTGTCTAGTATCAACAGATATAGAGCGATATCAGATATCATATCAATATCCTCAGGTCCAAAAATGAGTTCATAAACAATCTCAGGATAGGATTTTATAAGCATTCTCAGGAATATAAAATGTCCAAACTTTGTGTTTCTACATTGCGATTATGAAACATTAAAACACATATAAATAATCAATTTGAGAAACTTTCCAAACAAGTGACAAATTTTAAGACTTAGTAAATAGTATAATTTAAAATTTATACGATTTACTTTACTATAATTCAGTTTTCAAATTGTAAAAAGAGAATTCTTCCAATTTAATACCTGTATTCAGTTGTATTCATTTGCATACTTTTCCTGAAGTAACTTTCAGGCTTAGTAAATCATTTTGCTGATATTTAATCAATCTGAAATTTGCATCTGTAGATTTATTGTTATTTATGAGGGGTTTTTTTTATGTGAAATTCAGTATTTATTGTGTTTTGATAGTTTTTGTTAGTTTCTATAAGATATTTGATGTTGCTATGGAGAATTAAAGAATTTATGATGGTGTCGCAAATATTTTTTGTTTTTGTTTTTGCATTGTTTATTTGAAAAAGTGTCATAAAAGTGTATCGTGTTTAAGGTAGCAGTAAGGAGATATTGAGAATAGACCAGTAGTCCATTTTTACTTTTACAACTTCAGATTCAATTTACTGTTTCTCTAATTTATGCCACGTTTTCCAGGTTTTGATTTGACACACAGTTGTATATTATCCTATTGTCTTGGTGGGAAGGATAAAGGTCAACTAATGAAAAAAGTACAATTGACAGCTTAAAAAGCTCTGATGGCTGGCTTAGTGGCTGAAAAAAGAAACATGTTTTACGCTGAACCCTGATGAGCTGGAAACATATTAAGAGGGAACCATTCTTTCTTATATAGGTTTCTGATTTGAAGCTGTGATCCTGGCAACACCTGACATTAGCATGTGCTACATTTTATGCTAATTAGTTCTGACACAGTAAAGTGATAAATTAAAAAGAATGAATTATTTTAAATTCATACTATGGTGCAAGGTGTTCAGCTCCTAACTATGTTTAGTTCCTATTTAGTAATTTCATCTTTCCCTTTCACTTTCACTGTCAACCTTTATGATGATATTGTAATACTTTTTAAACAAATGTAACATTGATTTGTACATATTATAAATATGGCATACATTTTGACAATTACTATTTAAAAATGTTTCATCTCTCAGTGCCAAGTGATAAAAGAAGTAGTCACTACATACACACAAGAAGTAAAATAACTAGACTCAAGTAGATGCAAAAGCAGGAAGGAATTCAATATGATTCATTTTTACACAATCAAAAGTATTTTTTTCTACATTATAAGTTAAGGGTTATTATCTTATCAAACCTAAATTAAACAGTAGTTTCCCTGAATCCTTGCAGTGAATAATAAAAGAGAAGAGATGAGACACTGGCCCTTTTTTCAGTTTGGGGGAAACCCAGGTTCTAGCAACAATCTGAAAATACAATAAAAAATAATCACAAAGTGTACAAGAAGCAAGGGAGTGTTTATTGTCTTTGATAGGGTCAAGGATACAGCAAGTTACATAATTATTTTAAACTAGTAAATATTGTTAGTATGGTAAAATGCTGTGGTATAAAAGGAATAAATCACAATGGAATAATGTTATTTATAAATAATGAACTTCAGGGTGCCATCACACTAATGCATTATTGATTATGTTCCTATAATCGAACACCCTGGCATGTTTTGTCCCACTTTTATGCAACATTCAGTCTTCCACTTAGCTCTTCATTCTGATGTGTGTTAATACTATACAGGATATATCTAGGTACCGATCCAAATGATCCAAAGCACTACATAGTTTAATGTTTCATTAGTTGTTATAACACTTAACTCTGCAAGACTGGAGATAGAAAAGCATGGCTTAGAGTTCCTTACAAATCCTCAACAAAATAAAAAATGTCTCCAAGTTTCTCTGATTTTTCAGACACGTGGAGATTCGCAGCTGTTTACATATTAATCCTGCATCCGAGGTTGGGATTAGAACATTCCTGAATGTGCTGTAATCTCATCCTTCTGTAGATCCATCGTTCTGACTGACACATAGTCAAGAAATGATTCAGGAAGCACAAAGTCATCATCTTTTGTGGAAAACACATAGCACACATACACGATACACACAAACACACACACACACACACACACACACACACACACAGACAGGCCCGGTTATCGGAGAGCAGCAAGTGTATCGTCTGAGTGCGTGGGATAGGGCCATGCCTGTGGAGGAGCAGATAGCACTGCCAAGACACCCTGTCTGTGATTAAATTAATAAATAAATAAAAGCATTTTTTAAACCATTTTTTCCCTCTGAAATTTAATAAAGCGCCTTACGGCAAGGTAGCAGGTGAATCTGGCACCCGCATTGACAGGAATTTTAAGCATGTCAGGGCAAAAGAGAGATATAGAGAGGATAATAGAATAAACATTACGCTCTTTCGCCTGATGCGTAACACGTGCCGATTCCTTGCCCTGTTGGATTGTGGGACGTGAGCAATGTCAGCCCTGTGTTTAGTGACAACCTCTATTCTCTGCAGCAAAAGAGTTTAATAAGACCTCATTACGAGCCTCTGACAGGAAACTGTGTGAGAGATGTTTGTACAATGTGTGTGCACAAAGGCAGGGTGAATGGATCGGTGTGAGAGTCTGAGAGACGTGAAAGATCCAAGGGAGTCAGCAATGGCTGGCACACGCTGGCACTCTCGTCTCTGTCATACCCATAGGATTAGCCACTGTTTTCTCTGCCCGTCCTCTAGCTTTTTGTAGCATCTCTCTCTTTCTATCTGTTTGGGAAAAAAAGATTGAATTTCAACAGAATGGGTGCCATGTGTGTTTTTCACTCGTAAAATAAACATTCCCCTTTCTTCACTCTACTCTGGGAAAGAGAAAAATATTCTTGTTTCATGCCAGCATCGGCTGCCAGCGATCCAAGATGGCCGTCACTCAGATGGGGTCAGAGGCGGATGAACCAAAATGGAGCTGGATTTTTCCTCTGGCAAAGATGAAGAGTGAGAGAGAGAGAAAGAGCGAGAGAGAAAGAGAGAGAGAGTGAGACGTCCATTCCAATGCAACAGATGCAAACAGAAGCACGTTTGGCACGGAACGATGGGCAGTGTAGCGAGGCTGGCTCAGACACAAAGAGCTGCCCCTTCTCTCCAAAACATGGCTGAGCGGACCCCTCTCCATGGCAGAATACACACACACACGTGCTGGCAGCTGCTTTATGCGTTTGGCTGAGAGTGTGATGCATTATACCTCGGCTAAGACACCATAAAAGATGGCCATGTGTGTGCATTTGTGTGTGTATTTTTGTCTCGTATACCAAAATCCCTTCTAGTGAAATATAAAGTAAATAAATAAACAGCCTTCTTCCAGAAGCAGCAGTATCAGTGTGGACTGTCCAGACTGTTGAGTGGGACATGATGCAGAGAGTAGGAATGTGACAGAGACAGATTGAGGGGACAAGAGATGGATTAAAGTGCCAAAACTGAAAGTGCTCCTCACCCCAGAGCTGGTTGGCACCAGCCACTTCCTGCAGAGAGCATAAAAAATGTGTGAGTGTATGGAATGTGTTGCATGCACTATTTTGACATTTGTTTAATTTCTCTGCAAATATATTTCTTTCAGTTTTAATTTATTATATCATATTTTTAGATGGTCAAAGGTTTACATACACCTTGTTAGTATTTGGTGCCATTGCCTTTTAATCACTTGAATGTGAATCAAACATTTGGGCACAAATTTTGTCCATTCCTCCTGAGAGAACTGATGTCACGTTTGTTGGCTTCCATGCCCATACTCGCTTTTTCAATTCAGTCCAGTTCAGTGTGCTTTGTGATGCCCACTATGAAAATTTTGCTCTGTTGACTTGTCCATATATGCTTAGCATTGTTCTGCTGGAAGACCCAGTTATGAAACAAGTTTGAACTTTTTTTTGTCTTAAGGTTTTGCTTGACTACTTCTACATAATCCTCATTGCTCATGATCTATTTTCTGAAGTGCATCAATCACTTTTCCAGCAAAACATCCCCAAGACTTGATGCTTCCACCCCCATGCTTCATAGTTGGGATGGGGTTTTTAGGATTAAAAGCCTCAGCCTTTTTTTTTCACCATACTGTACATCACTCTGATCATTACGGCCAAACAGTTCTGAAACTTCCTGATTCTCTGGAAACTACAGTGTAGTTGCTTCCTGGATTCTACAAGTCAGGTTTGACCTGCATACTGTATACGTTATATTCATGATTGCATGATTATGCTCCACATAACAATAATACTGTGTGTGTGTGTGTGTGTGTGTGTGTGTGTGTGTGTGTGTGTGTGTGTGTGTGTGTGTGTGTGTGTGTGTGTGTCTGCATGTCATTTGAGATTGGAGTCTAGGTGGAGGGAGTGTGGGAGAATGGAAACGCTCTTAGTGTAGGAATGTGAAGGATGTTATATAAACACATTATGGACCATATGCACCAACACTCTCTCTCTCTCTCTCTCTCTCTCTCTCTCTTACCTCTCTCTCTCACTCACACACACACACACACACACACACTCACAGAGTGCTGGCGCCAGAACACACTGCATTAGTCGACATATTATATAAACCCTTGCAAGAGACAGACCTCAGCTGAGTGACTGAACCTGTAGTTCGCCTATGTCACCCTGTTCAGGCTTGCCGTGTTTGTGCGTGTGTGTGTGTGTGTGTGTGTGAGAGAGAGAATGTGTGTGCGTGAGCCAGGAGGAACATTTGGGAACAGTAGCAGGGGGATCGTAATGTAGCCACCTGTAATAAACAAATAAGGTACATCACAATGCAAATGTAAAGACATAAAGACATATAGACACACACACAAACACAAACACAGAAACTGAGGGTACATTCAAATAGGATAGGTATAGTGGACACTGACATTGTGTGTGTGTGTGTGTGTGTGTGTGTGTGTGTGTGTGTGTGTGTGTGTGTGTGTGTTTGTTTGTACACCAGAGGTCCTCTCTAGCTTTTCTTTTTCAAGCTTCAGTCTTAACATACACAAATACAGCAAACTCAGGCAGATTTACACACCGAACGGATACAGACTGCTGCGTCCATTCCAGTGTGAAGTGTGTTCATTCTTATTCCACTGCATCTTCCAAGCTCCAACAATCCGTATTTAATAAAGATCAGATTTCTATGTACCAAACCAGACGCTGCTCATCAAACTTAACCCCCTCAAAAACAATTTACCGCTGTGTACATGTCAGTGGATCAGCCAAACAACACACGTAAGGCTTTTCCACTGTCACAGCGCTCAATCTCTAACCATTCCGTGCATGGAATGGACGCAGAAATGGAAAATCAGATCCGTGCCAACTACATAAGCCAGCTGATCTACAACCAAGGAACAGGTGGCATCAGAGGTGAGGGGGCGGAGTAATGTATTTCCTATTTATCATTGTTTAGCTTCTTTTTTTTTTAAACCACATTAATACATTTAAACTCACAGCTTTGTAAATGGCTAGCTCCTGATTTATAACAGATTATTACACATGTACAATTAAAAAAGGGTCAAATGCATCATTCATTTCTCTTTCAAGGCAACATCTTTCGTGTGTCTTTTACATATAAAGGTCCATGTATGTAATATAACCTTTTGAGATTTGCTCTAAAAGATAATTATGGTCCAATTATGTACCTTAAGTCCTAATAGGTACGCTATATTGACATTACAACTTAAAGGTAGATCAGGGAAAAGTACCACTCCACTGATAAAGAAAGGTACTATATTGTACCCTTTTTAAGACTGTGTCAGACAATTTTAGGAATTTTAAACCAATTAACAACTAATGAGCAGATTATTATTAACATGACATAACAATATGATGAATGCTAACAGATCCCCGAACTTTATGTTTTTCCAGGCTTCCCAAATTTCACGTAGCCAACCCCTAACTTGGCTGTCATTTGCATTATTACAAATTGCTTCTTTGCCTTGGTTGTCCTTCTTGCAAATTTCTTTAATGTTTAGTCCACTGTTCATAGAATAATAAACTGTTTAAAACAAAAATTCTATGAATTTGGTTTTTTTCATTCATTCTCAGAAAAACAACATCCATCTTCACCAATATGGAAGTGTAAGACTGTAAAGACTTGACTTTCTACCACACAGTGTTGCCATATGGCGACATACCATTTATCTGGATTTTTCATTTTTATTTATTTATTAAATTTTTTGAGCATTTAATGAAACCTATTCAATCATTGCACTTTTTAAAGTAGGTGGATTTAGATCTATCAGGTCTGTACATTAACAAATACAAGTTTCTTATGCTCCTCACCTTTCCCACACTCAATTCTGCATTCATGCAATCATTCATTTATCTTCAGAAACCAATTTATCCTTGTGGTAGATCAGAAGTCTCTCCTGGAAATACACAGAAATACACCCTGGATAAGATGACAGTCCATCACAGATCACCTTGCACACACACATTCACAATTTAGAGTACTCAGTCCACCTACTGGCATGTTTTTGGGAGATGGAAGGAAATCGGAAAACCTGGAGTAAACCAACACAGACACAAGGAGAATGTGTGAAACTGAATGAGTAATACCAAACTGAGGAGTGGACCAGTATTTCAGGTCACATGAGGACAAGTCGGTTGTATTAGATACACAGGCACATGAGACAGGCATGCAATTCAGCAAGCCTATTTCCATTGTGGTACAGTGTTAAAATATGGCAACATGCAACAAAAAAAGAAAGAAAGTGCCTTAAGTGTGTCAAAGGGTTAAAAACATCAGTGGAATGGAATTCAATAACCAGACGTTTCCGAATTATGAAAGGAAGAATTCAGGAAGAACACAGGGGTCTAAGAATGGAAATGACACTGTATGTGATACATTTTTGATAGATGTTTTGAAGTTTACTGAAAGAAGTATCTGATTTTGAAGACTGAAAGCAGAAACAGAGGGATGAAGCAGGAGGAAAACAACACAGCAGGGATAATGTAAGGTGGGATGTTTAATAGTTTATTTTCTATATTCTCTGTGGCAGAGGAAAGATAACTGAGGATAGTTGGATGAAAGGAAGGAAGGCACAATGGATGAAAGAAAGCAAAAAGAAAAATAAAAAAATATAGGGAGAGACAAAATTTAACTAGAAGGAAAGAGGTGGAAAATAAGAGAAATTACAAAAACAAAAGATATTAAAAAAGAGAAGAAAGGAGGAAGTAAGAAAAAGAAAAGTGTACTGCATGCATGTTTAAGAAACGATTCCCTCTTTGACATTAATTATTTTAAAATATATTAATCTGAACAAATCGGTAAAAAAAGTGATTTTGGGGTTATTAATTAAAAAAGAAATATAAATATAAAATTAATAAAAAGAAAAAGAAGAAGTAGAAATAGAAGACATGAAAATTAACAATACAATGTTCACCAAGTGAAAAGGAAGTAAAGTGTGGCAAGAAGAAGAAAGCAAGTATAGGCAGCACATATATTTGTGTGGGTGTGTGTGGGTGTGTGTGTGTTGGCAGTGGGCGCTCTGATCCTCGCGCTGCAGGAATTCGCTGTGGATTACTTCTGGACTGCGGCTGACCGCGCTGGCAGCTACGGTGTGCCCACTGAGAGGATTTCAGAGCCCAGACAGCCAGCCATGCCAGAGGAAAGCCAGAGGGGTGTTTGAAATGCCCCACAGGCTTGATCTGTTCCTCATCGGTATGCTTGCTACTTCACATGCATGCTGAACATCTCATGGGCAAGCTCAGTGCCTGGAGGATATACTCAGTGACTTGCAAATAACCTTACGGGTTTGCTCTTGGCTCAAGTCTCAGAGGTATGGTCAGTGCCTTTGGGGCATGCTAGATGTCACAGATGTGCCATCTGCCACTTTCCTGTCTTCCTTGTTGGCATGCTCAGTTCTTCAGGAATATATTCAATGCCTTCTTTGTGGGCATATTCAGTGACTCATGGTCATGGGCAATGGTTAAGGCTCTGGGCTACAAACAGAAGGTTATGAGTTTGAATCTCAGTCCTTCCCAACTACTCTTGGGCGCTGATCCTGTGCTCTGAATTCAACTTTTTAACAAGCTGCAATATGTACAGTCTACATGACAGTCATAACTGTCTAACAGCAGTGTTCCAACAGACCATGCATGGCTCAACAAATTTCCCATAATCCTCCAATCTGGATTTGACAAAAAGAAATGGAATAATGAGTCCCTGAACAAAGGGGGGTTGGGGGGTTATCAATCTCAAAAGTAACAGTCAATATCTGCTGCTTTAAGTAGTACAGTGCATCTCATCCTCATGGACTGCACCAGATCTATCAGTTCTTACTGTGAGATGTTACCCAACTCTTCCACTCAGGTAGTTCTCAATCACATTTCGGGGGGGGGGGACATGATTACATGTAATTTCCCACTTCAAGAATCAGCTGTCCTTCCTGTCTCCCTGCAGCACAGTCTTAGGCGTCTTACTTTACAGACATTGCAGTTTATTGTTCTGGCCACATCTGCAGTACTCATGCCTCGATGCAGCAGGCCTATTGCATGTTCACACAGGTGAGCAGGAACCCTATGCATCTTTCTTCTGGTATTCAGTCAATAGAAAAGTAAACTGTTCATGTCTTGAGGACTGTTCCACAGGTGCATGTACAATAATTGTTTATGGTTCATTGAACAAGCATGAAAAACATTGTTTAAACCCTTTTCAATAAAGATCTGTAAGTCCTATTTGGATTTGACAAAATTATCTTTAAAATACAGTCTCCTGAAAAAGCGACATTACTTTTTTTGCTGAGTTTATGTTTGTTCAGTGTTTTATGAGCATGTTCAATACCCCATGTACACAGTCAAAGCCTTGGGGTTACACTCATTACCTCACTAGTAGAGATGTACTGATGAAAAGGCAATTTTTCACACTATCGGCGATCAGCTGGTAGTTCAAAAACATCAGATGATCAGGGCCGATTATATCCTGTCAATCAAAAGAGCTCGGGAAAACACATAGATTTCATTCTGTGTGTAAAGATGATGTCTCTTGAGTGAAATGACAACAAAACTGCAGTTTGTAAGTTCTGTAATCTCTACACTGCACTAATTTTTTTTGTCGAGTCAAATCTTTTTCTTTGCCGCACTGCTCGAGCTGCTTGCGCTGAATTAAAGCGCCAGTACACTGTTAAAAGATTTAAATGAAGATGAGTTGACAAAAAAGTATGTATTGCACAGAAAAATATAATTGTAGAGTAGTATATTTCATATCCAGTTAATGTTAAGATATGAAAAGTTTATATTATATGCTGCCAGTTTGATGTTCAGTGATGAAGTAGAAATGCTTTTGTTTGTGGTGAGTAAATGTGAGACAAACAGGAGGTTTTTTGGAATTCGGACAATGTTAATATGAATTAATAACATTCGATAAGTAATCTTACTTTAATCTTCAGAATTTAGTTAATGAGTTCATGTTAATTTTAGTAATGTGTTTTCTGTTTATGAGACCAGTTACTGTGAAACAACTTGTTGAAATAGAGAGAATAAAGTTTTTATTTGCATTTCCTTAATAATTGTGGAATTAATTATTTTATTTATTAAATTATAAGAAGGCATAGGGGCAGAACTATTGGTATCGATATCACTCTGAATAATCGCTTATCGGTATCTGAAATTTAGTATTGGTGCATCTCTTCTCACTAGCATAATCAAAACCTTGTAGGCATGCTCAGTGTCTCTCAGGCATTTTCGATGTGTGACGCGACGTGAACGGAGACAAACGCTGGACAGCGGAATGAAAGGAATTCTGGGCATACTCCGTCCACGGCAAATATAGACTCCAATCTCCCGGATTCTTCAAGCAGTAGGACCAGAGAAATCATATCACCTCCTGGTTGGCACGTTCCGCCTGACCATTCACTTGGGGTTGATAGCCCGAAGTGAGATTAATAGCGATCCCCATCTTCCTCATGAAACTAGCCCATACCCATGAGGAGAACTGTGGCCCCCTATCTGATACAATCTCTTCAGGGATGCCGAAGTACCGGAACACATGTTGGAAAAGGAGCTCTGCTGTGGTGAAGGCGGATGGTAAGGCCGGTAGTGGAATCAAGCACAAAGACTTCGAAAATTGGTCCACGATCACCAGAATAGCAGAGTTCCCCTGTGACCTCGGAAGGTCTGCGATGAAGTCGAGGGCCAGGTGGGACCAAGGACGCTCTGGTACGGGTAAGGGCATCAACTTGCCCGCAGGGAGAGTACGGGAGTCCTTGGACTGTGCGTAAGAAGAACACGAGGATACCATATGCTGAACCTCCCTGGACATATTCGGCCACCAGTACCTTTCAGAATGTAATTGGTATGTGCGAGGAGCTCCTGGGTGGCCCTTTGCAGGAGTCGTGTGGGCCCAGGTAATCAGGTCGACTCTTTACCGGCTAGGTACAAACTGTTTCTCGGGCGGACAGTTACTTGGGATCCGGGAGCTGGGGACCTTAGCAAGTCCTTGCTCTAGGGGCCATTGCAGGAAGCCCACAATACAGGACGGCGGTATCACGTAATTCCCCGACTCCCTCTGCCGCTCAGGGGTGTGCATGCGTGACAGCGCATCGGCCTTTGTATTCCGAGAACCCGGGCGATACGACAGGGTGAAATCAAACCGGGAGAAGAATAAAGACCAGCGTGCGTGGCGAGAGGTGAGGTGTTTGGCCGTTCTCAGATATTCTAGGTTCTTGTGGTTCGTAAAGATAACAAAGTGGTGCAAAGCTCCCTCCAGCCACTGTCTCCACTCCTCAAGAGCCAGTTTAACCTCTAGCAGTTCACAATTGCCTACATCATAGTTCCATTCTGAGGGAGAGAGCTTGCGGGAAAAGTAAGATACTGGGTGTAGTTTGGGCCTCTCCCCATACCTCTGTGAAAGAATGGCCCCCACTCTGACCTCTGAGGCGTCGACCTCCACGACGAAAGGCCTAGAGGGATCCGGGTGTCGGAGTATAGGAGCCGTAGTGAATGCCCGTTTCAGTTTCTCAAAAGCCTCCTGGGCGACTGGGGACCAGTGTAGGCACCGGGGCTTACCCTTCAGGAGTGCTGTCAGGGGCTGCGCTACCTTTCTGAAATCACGGATGAATCTTCTGTAAAAGTTAGCAAAGCCAAGAAACCGTTGCAGCTCCTTAATTGTACATGGTGATGGCCATCCCACTACTGCCTGGATCTTGTGTTGATCCATGGTGATCCCCCGTGAGCTAATGACATATCCTAGGAACGAGATGGTACACTGATGGAACTCGCATTTCTCGGCCTTGACAAATAAACAATGCTGAAGGAGGCATTGTAGCACGCTCCGGACATGTCGAACATGTTTCTCCAGGGAGGTAGAGTAAATTAAAATATCGTCAATATATGCGATTACATATCGTCCTAACATGTCCCTTAGCACGTCATTGATGAGCTTCTGGAACACCGAAGGGGCATTCGCGAGCCCATATTACATTACCAGATACTCATAATGCCCGGTACTTAACAGTTATCTGGATGAAGGCTCGATAGACTATACATGGGCGGAGACCCCCACCCTTCTTCTCCACAATAAAGAACCCAGCCGACACGGGGGATGTGGATGGTCTTATGTACCCCTGCTGAAGGGCCTCACATATGTAGTCCTCCATGGCTTGATGTTCCGCCTGAGAAAGAGGGTATACCCGTCCCCGCGGTAGACTGGCCCTCGGAAGTAGGTCGATAGCACAATCATATGATCTGTGTGGTGGGAGACTACCGGCCTTCTCCTTGCTAAACACCTCCTGGAGGTTGTCATATTCTGGGGGAACCACACTAGGAAAAGAGGGCGGGGGGCTCTCCAACATCATGGTGGCCACGGGGACCATGGGTCCTCTTAAACAATAGTGCTGGCAGTAAGGGAACCATTGGATTATCTGCCTCTCAGTCCAAGAGATGAGTGGGTTATGCCGTTGCAACCATGGAAGACCAAGTGTTACAGAATATCGGGCGGAATCTGTAAGGTGGAGTACCTGGCTTTCGTGGTGAAGGGCGCTGACCTGGAGGCTGATGGGTAGTGTACAATGAGAGATCACCCCCTCCCCTATGGGTGACCCATAGATGGCCTGGAGCTCATGAGGACAGAGGGAGGTCATATGGGGAGGTTGAGCTCCTGCTCCGTTCTCTCATCTACGAAGTTCTCCGCTGCCCCGGAGTCGATGAGAGCTGAAAGCACAAAAACACGGCCTGAATGTTCAATCCTTACTGGTAATGAGAAAGTATCTGAAGTGTGTGTTTGGGTTTGACTCACCCGGTTAGAGCAAAGTGAGGTCTCCCTGTGCCTTCCCTCGCCCTGGCGTTTCCGGTGTGGGCACCGGCCCGTACCATGGCTGTTAGCGCCACAGTAAAAGCAGCGGAATTTCTCGGGCCGTCTCTCTCTTCTCCTCCTCGTGGGTCCTAGCCTCTCCCAGCTGCATGGGTTCGCTCCCCTCGTCTGCACCAGCTGGCTGTGAAGCGCTTGGTATGGGCCGATTAGTTAGCCGCAGACAATCCAACCTGATGATGAGATCCACCAGGCTGTCAAACGAGGCCTGCTCACCCCAACAGGCCAACTCTTGTAGGAGTTTGGGGTTGAGACCATGGCGAAAGGCAGTCTTGAGAGCCGGTTCATTCCAGCCGCTCCGGGCGGCTATCATACGGAACTATAGTGCATACTCTCTTGCGCTCCGAAATGCGTGCTGGAACCGAGTGAAAAATTCCTGTAGGGGCTGTCTGACTCCACCTCCGCGCTCCCACTCCACAGTGGCCCACGCCAAAGCTGGACCGGAGAGTAGTTCCATAAAATGTGCCAGCTTACGGGCCTCGGTCATCTCCGGGTGACTCTCAAAAAACAAAGTGAGTTGGAGCATGAACCCCTTGCAACATTTGGGCTCCCCAGCGTATCTCTCCGGCATGGGGAGAGGAGGGCTATGCGCAGCTTGTGCCGGCTGAACATACCCTTGCGCGGTGTGCGCTGGTGACATCGGGGTTGAGGGTGTGGCGAGTACGGGTGTAGAAGCGGCAGCGCTAGCTCGAGCAAGCTTATGGCAAAGCGTGGCGTTTTCCTCCTAGTAAGCTGATATCTGGCGGTCACGTTCTGCGATGTAGCGTAGTAGCTCTGCCTGGTTCACTGTCTCCATGTTATGGCGAAATATTATGTGACGCGACGCGTACGGAGACAAACGCTGGACGGCGGAATGAAGGGAATCCGACGGACAATACTCACACAACTGGTAAGAGAACATATATTCTGTAAACAGCGTTAATGCTAGAAATATAAGGAGCTCAGTAACGTTAGAGCAGAAGCTGCTAGACGAATTCTTCGCGAAATTGTGAGGATGCTGCTGTAAATGTTAGGTGGTCTTACAGACCATCCGAACTGTTCAGAAATTTCACTTAGGGGTCCTTGATACAGTGTCTGGAGACATACCTGAAATATTTTTTAACAGCGCCAAATCCTTATTCATGAGTGGCCATATATACGTGTAAAAAAAGAATAAGAAAAACATGAATGATATACTGACCTCCATAAAAGGTCAAAAGTCATCATTTTGATTACTGATTATGATCATGTACTTTCTGTTTCTGTTTGAAAGCTTTTAAAGCTAATATTCCTCTTTTTAAAAACCTTTAAAACATTCATACCTACACTGGATTCTCACACTTTATTAGTTGGTGGAAAATTGTTATGAAAAAGGATTCAAACAGGAAGCAAGCAATAAGTAGTAAAGTCTTTATTTAAACTTAAGTCAATGGACAAGGAGGCGGGAAACAAGGTCTAGACATCAACTTACAGTTGAAACAAAAACATGAACCAAAACATGTCAACTCCACTCGTTTAATTTTGGAATGAAACACTCGTTTAGTTAAGGCATGAACACTCATTAAACTATGACATGAACACTTGGAACAAGAAACTAGACAGAAATAAACCAACCTCCAAAGGCGCTCTGGGATGAGCAAATAGTACCCCCCTCCACCAGTGGTTGTGGGCCCCTGTGTAATCTGTCTTTTAATGTATCAGGAAACAAGGTGGCCACCGCTGGGCAGTAGACAGGTGGAGCACTGCCCCCAGGAGGGCATTGAGTGACGTCCACCGCGGGGCTGGAGATTGGAGGGCAGTCCTCTGCAGGGCTGTAACTCGGAGGGATGTTCTCTGAGGGGCTGGACAATGGGACAGCATCCTCAGCAGAACAAGATAGCAGAACAACTTTCTTGGCGGGGCAAGACAGCAGGGCAGCTTTCTGGGTGACAGAGACCTCCCCGTAGGTCTCAAGCTGGAGCTCTGAGGTCACTGGGTTGACCTCGGGCTGGGGCCTAGAGGTTGCCAGGTTGACCTCGTGCTGGGGCCCACAGGTCGCCAGGTTGACCCCAGGCTGGAGCTCCAGAGCTGTGGATTCGGGCATGTCCACCCACTGGTAGAAAAGGTGGAAGGGCGGGTCAGGCTGGGACTTTCCGTTGACCCGTCACCCCAGTAGTTCTTCTGGCCGGTAGAATTCCTCAACAAAAAGTTCCGTGGACTGGGTGACATCCTGGAGAGTTGGGGACCCAGAACTCACCAGTTGTTTCACCCAGTTCCTGGCCAGGCCGCAAAACTGGGACACCAAGAATCTGCTCCACTGGCGCTTAGTAGACTTGGGATAAACCTGGCAGATGCAGAGGAATTCCAGTGGGTAACTTCCCAATCCTGCTGTTGCCGGTGGGAGTTCGGCGGCGAACCTTTGTGGGAACTGCACGGACTGGAAACACGGCCAGTAATCCGAGCGTCTCCCAATAATGTGCCATCCTGCTACTTCCATGGTCAGGAGCAGTGTTTTGTTATGAAGGAGGACTCAAACAGGAAGTAGGTGCAGGAGTAAAGTCTTTATTTAAACTTAAGTCAAAAAAGTGGCGGGAAAAGAGGTCTAGACATCAACTTACAGTTTAAACAAAAACATGAACCGAAACAT
The DNA here is from genome assembly GCA_012411365.1 of Ameiurus melas. NCBI lineage: Eukaryota > Metazoa > Chordata > Actinopteri > Siluriformes > Ictaluridae > Ameiurus > Ameiurus melas. The sequence goes on along the minus strand of CM022766.1, from coordinate 9,562,781 downwards.
GTAAACTCCACTCGTTTAATTCTGTCATGAAACACTCATTTAACTAAGGCATGAAACACTTGTTTAACTTTGGCAGGAAACACTTGTTTAACTATGGCAGGAAACACTCGTTTAACTAAGGCAAGAAGCACTCGTTTAACTAAGGCAGGAAGCACTCATTTAACTAAGGCAGGAAACATTCAGTTAATTATGGCAGGAACACTCAGTTAACTAGAGCATGAAACTAGGAACAGGAAACTAGACAGAGCATGGACACTATACCGACTGGCACCATTATACATTCCGTCTTTCCTCCATTAGTCTCTATTGTTCTCTAATACCGCCCGAAGTGCGTAGCAACGTGAGGGGTTACAATAACCAGTTCCAAATTACCTTTTGTTACCCTTGCACCTCCGCCAATAACTGAAGAGGGCGGGGACAGAACAGAAACCAAAATAAGTGCACATGTCCTTTGTAAACAAAGTCTTTGTCATGAGGCGTGATGGGAAGAAAGTAGGCAGGATGCAATCACAGTGAAACGGTGACTTTTATTTACAGTGCTGAGTGCGAAGCTCCTGAGCTAAGGTATGCTCACTTGGCTATTTCTAACACTAATGCTAACATAGCTATGGCTATGGCTAAGGCTAAAGCTAGAACATGGCATGAAACTGGAACGCTCTATAAGCGCTAAACATGGCAAAACCATACATAAATGTGTCTCTCTATAGGTTGCTATATAAGTCGTTATATTGAACCGCGCCGTGCTAAGCACGGCTCACGGTATATATAGATGTCTCAGTCATTAGCCGGCAATCGCTAGCAGATGCCGGCAATTCCAAACACACGTGACCCAATGAACTATGACCCTTGACGAGGCAAGACGAAAACCTGACGTCAACCCGGAAGAGGTCCACGCATGCGCAACAGCGATCAAGGCGTGCTGTTGTATGGAGGAATCGTGACAGTCTTAGCATCCATGCGCTCTTCAAGCACATGCACGTGCTCTCCAGTTGCCTGTGCACATCATCAGCACAGCGAAATCGTGACATAAATCATGTCTTAAATAATGAAATTAATTGAAATCTGCTAGTCTGTATGTCAGCATCCACCCAAATGCCCACATTATCAATTTAATAGGACAAATCTGTGGTGATTTTATTTAGCATATTTACTAATCCCTCAGCCTTTAGTTATTTACTCATCCCTCCTACTCAAGTCCTTATGTTGTAGCATTTGATTGTCTTCTCAAACTCCTTAGTTTGAGAAGCATGGAGACTGTGGGGTACCAATGATCAAGCTATCATTCTACCTACTTCAGTTATGCTCTCCTTTGTATTTAGCTAACTATATGGCTAACATCACATACCAAATTTAAGTAATATTGTTATCTAACAATGCATTATTTAATTAACACTTATTTCTAGAGAAAACAAGTAACCTATTCCTATGAGGAAAAAAAAACAGACTAATGTTAGCTAACTAAATATATTTGCTAACACTATGTCTTATTTTAGCTAAACCTATGCCTTTTTCTGTCACATGTGAGCAGTAAAACAGTAAGAGAAAGATTAAGAGAGAAAAATATGGCAGATGCAAGCATTCTGTATTAGAAGTCCCTCAGTAGGGGGCAAAGCAATCAATGCCATGCAGAGAGCATGTCTACGCTAGAGCTCAGTCTCCAACACTCTGACTTTAGGAGGCTAGGACACACATGGAGTACCAGAACTGTCAAACTGTTAGCAGAAAAAAGCATAAAGAGAACACAACTGTATAGTCAGTAGGATAAATGCTTTGAAAATGGATTTGATTTCACTGGGACTATTTGGATGTTTCCAAAAGTGTAATGAATGTTGAGAAAATATTCAGGATTAAGCTCATATATCATTTTGTCATTTGATGGACATCAGGAAAAATAACTTTAAAAAGATGTTAAACTTATAATGTTTCATTACATCATTGCATGACATTCCCTTAAGGGCGTTCTCTTTAAGTCATGTGATCAACATGTGGCTAAAGACACATGGCTCTCATGGAGAAAATGTCACACAGTGCATTAATAATTGTTTACTGATCATCCAAAGTAGCCCAAAAAAATAATTTTACACCTTTAAAATAATCCATGTAGAAAAGCAAGTTCTTTTTAATGCCCAACTTTTAAGGGTACTAAAGTTGATATGCCGTTTTGGAGATGCTCTGACCCAGTCAGCTAGACATTTTGACTCTTGTCGAAGTCATTCAGATCGTTAAGCTTACCCGCTGTTATTGCTTCCAACACATCAACTTCAAGAACTAACTATTCACTTGCTGCCTCATATATAACCCTCCCCTTGACAGCTGCCATTGTAACAAGATAATCAATCTTGTTCACTTCACCTATCCCTGGTCTTAATGTTATGGCTGGTCGGTGTATGTGATCCATATACTAGAGTTTTAGTTATCACCTATTGTAAACTAAAAGGCACTAAACGGACTCATCAGTCACTTGTATTTGAATTCCTTCTTCGTGCAATAAATAAAGTTGTTGTTTTGTCTCTTTTGCACATATGTCTTGCTATTTAAAGTTCAACCAGTCATGTCACCTGATGCCTCACTTTCACACTTAATGTAGACTTGTTTTCAGATAAACCAGAGAACATGAATCGGTTTCCTGGACCCCACCCAGGTCTGTAAATGTGTGAAATATTCTTACATGAAGATGTCTTACAGACACTGGATGTATAAGTGGTTCGCTTTTTAAATGTAATCAAGCTACTGGGAAGACTTTACAGATTTCTCTGAAAGTGCATAGTGAGTCAGTTAGTGCTGTTAACATATCAGTTAGTATATCTCATAGCTGCATATCAGTTAGGATTCTCAAAGCTCACAGGGCAAATAAAACTTTTATATGTTCTGAGAAATTCAGTAAGAGAGAGGAAGAACTAACAAGCTTTTTGAACATGCTTTATGTTAAGAGTAAACCCAGAGCCAGCCGCTTTGATGTGGCATCTTGGCCCACAGGTCACGAAAGCCACTGCTTCTTTATCTTAATTGAAAAAATTAAATCATTAACATGACTCTTCAGTTTTTAAACTTTCACCTTTAATTCAATTTGTTGACTACCAAGAGCACTGATTATGAGGATAGAGTGGAAGGAATAAAGGGAGGAAATGGACAGAGGCAATGAAGCAAAGAACATAAATTCAATATAGAATTAAGAGCTGAGAAAGTTTAGCAGGGTGTAATTTGATTAATATTGGTAAATGGAGAAAAAGAAAGAGAGACATATTCTGAAACATTTACACGTGCCTGTACAGAAGACACACACACATACACATACACACACACACACACACACACACACACACACACACAAACACGCAGACTTAGAGTAAGAAAGTAAAGCAATCAAATATTATAGAACCAAAATGGCTGAAGTCACTGACACTCAGTTTTTTAAATGAATCTGGAATCTTTTTTAAAGGACAAAATTCTGTCTCTTCTGTCTCAAAGGGTGATAGTTTACTGGCTTTTTCTAAATGGGATTGTGTTTGTGTGCATATACTGTAGCCAGCAGTATTCCACTGGAAGAAATAAATGCATTGAAATGAAACATCAACATGAATGATTTTTGAGTTTTGACATAAGTTAATTATTATAAATTACAGCATCAGATTTGGTTCAAAGGTCAAGCCAGGCGTAAATGGAGTGAGACGAGGTGAGAGATGGATGGATTAAGGAAAGGGGATGAAGGGGGAGTCCCAACCTCTTATCAGGTCTCACACAGGGTAGGGGAAGTGATTATTATCAAATCGAACACACACACACACTCACACACACGTCTCCATTTTCTGTCACTCAGATGGGCAAATATATTACCATTTGAAAAGACTCTCTTTAAGAGCTGATTTTTGTATCTGGATTAAGAGCATTGATGTTACATAGCATGTGTGTGTGTGTGTGTGTGTGCGTGTGTGTGTCACGGTTAGTAATTCAGAAGGTTCAGGGGCATTCTTTCTCTCTCTCTCTCTCTCTCTCTCTCTCCCTCTTGTTTGCTTTTTGGATTCCCATAATGTTGGATTTGAGAAACTATGATCGTACCCACAGAAGTTCATGCTTTGTATCTCTCTCTCTCTCCCTCTCTCTCTCTCTCTCTCTCTTCTATCTATCTCGCTCCACTACCATGCTATCTGTAAGATAAGGAGATGAGGTTTTATATTAAATCAGGATTTGATCGAGCTTTTGTTTATAAAAGAAAGTGAAAGATGGGGCCGGTTTGACTTGTTCACCGGATTTTTTCATCACACACATGATGCATGAAGTTCACCTTGTCAGAAGAACTCAACCATAGACTGCTACAGTGTGTGAACGTCACCCACTGATGCAATGGAATTCATAATACTGCCACACAGACAGAAGCTCTCTTTAACGCTCTGTTTATCCCCTTCCAGTTTTCTCTCTCCATCTATCTATTTATCCATCTCTCTACCACTATCTCTATCACTTTCTTTTCATTTATGTTATGCTCATAACAGTGTTGTGGGTCTTTTGAAATCCAGTTGAAAAAAGGGCAAGCGATAATAAATCATTTATGTGCACAATGTTTTCTCAACTACAAGAGCCAACTGCCATGCACTGTTAATCATCATCAAGGATCTGCTGAGAAATTGTAAACTTTATTTGTTGTTTTTAATTTAATCTAATGGAGGTTTCTTATGTATTTCAGAATGACATTTTCTCATCATCCCGGGTGGCGCTAGGACTCAGGAAATGATTGGTAAAGCTGAGCAAGACATGATTATTATTATTATTAGTAGTAGTAGTAGTAGTAGTAGTAGTAGCAGTATTAATTAATTAGCTAATTTATATATTAAATGTTTATATATACACACTGCTCAATGTCACGATTCCCCCCGTGCAGTAGCGTACCGTGCGCACTGGCACGCATGCGCAAGCTGTTTCCGAGGTGACATCATTTTTTCGCCACTCGCGTCATGTGTGACGTATGCGGAAGTGCCCGCAGCTGGAAGATATCGCGGGCTAATGACTGTGTGGATATATGCCATGAGCCATGCTTCACACTGCGCGGTTGAATGCTTATAAATGACTTATGCGTGCATTTATATACGCCTGCCATTTATAGCACGAGTGTGATTTCAGCGAGTATTTGCTTTATGTCCGGTTTATACCATAGCCTTAGCATTATACCATAGCCGGTGAGCAAACCTCACCGTTTGAACTGCGAATGCATCCTGCCTGCTTCCTGCCGTCATGCCACGTGACAGATTCAACCACCGCCAACAGGGATGCAGGCAGGTACCCAGAGTATGCCGCCAGGATTACCCGGACTATTTCATTATGGAATGTCAGCAATATTTTGTCAGCCTTTGCGACCCGAAACCCACGGAAGGACAATTCATCTTGTTCATCATGTCCCGCTTTTTGGGGTCCGCTCGCACCTGGGCACGACAACTAGTGGCTGAGATACCCAGAGTGCTGGAGGATGTTCGGTTGTTTCTGGACCTATTTCTTTGAGGAATTCGTAGAATGAGGGCAAAAGTATAAATTGGATAAAGTGCTGCGGGAAGGTAGAACTTAGACTTAGGCAGAACCTCTTCTCCATGTGTACTATGAGCAGGTGAAACAGAGAAGGGAGAAGGGCAGAGAAAGCTCCAGTTAAGGTCCCAGTCCCAGCAAACTCAAGTCTCCAGTCCCAAGTCAGGTCTCTGGTCCCAGTCAAGTCTCCGGTCCCGGTCACGTCTCCGGGCCCCAGTCATAGCTCCTGCCACAGCTCATGGCCAAACTCCAGCCAAAGACTTCAGTCACAGCCCCACCAAGTCAACTGTCCTAGTCACTTCGCCTATCCTAGCCCAGTCGCCTGTCTCAGTCAAGTCTCCAGTCCTAACCATGTCTCAGATCCATGTCCCTGCCACGTCCCAGTCCAAAGTCCCTGCCACGTCCTCGATCCAGTTCCCTGCTCAAGTTAAGTCTGTCCAAGACATATTTCCAGTCCCTGTCCAGGCCAAGCCACAGGTCCAGGTCACAGCCACAGCAAAGCCCCCGCTGGACCCGTCCTTCCACCGCTCGTATGAGGAAGGAAACTGAGCAATCACCGCGCATCCTGTTAAGCAAAATCCATTCATTTCCAATTCTGCGGACCCAATTCTCAAAGTTCCACGCAAAGCTATTTTCCAAGTTCATGTTACAGTCAGAGTCACGCCTCACATTCAAGCCCCAGTCATGTCTCCAGTCAAAGTTCACGTCTCTGCGGTCCCAGCCACGCCTTCGGTTCCGGACCTCCAAATTCAGTCTCAAGTCTTCGAGTGCAAAGCCCAAGTCAAGTCTCAAGTCTATGATGTCAAGGCCCAAGTCACGTCAAAGGTATATGACACCCAAGTGCCTACCACATTTCAGATTCCTGACATTTCGACCCAAGCCATTAAAACTCGCGATGCTGCACGGAGCAGCGCCGAAGAGAGTGAACGCAATGTCACGCAAAGAGTCTGGAGGCTGGAAAGGTGCAGTTATGTGAGCTGTCTGCAGCTGATCGCAGTCAGAGGCAGGTTCTTCAGGAGAGAAATGAGCTGCATGATGAAGTGACCAGCAGTAACTCCAAGATATCTGCATTGAATGATGAGAAGCGGAGGTTGGAAGCTTGTATTTCACAGCTGGAGGAGGAACTTGAGGAGAAACAGGGCAACGTTGAACTCGTTAATGACCGATTGAAGAAGGCAAATGCCCAAGTGGACACGCTGAGCTAGCGGATGAGCGCAGCAAAGCTCAGGGGAGTGAGACTGCTCAGCAGCAGCTGGAGCGACAGAATAAGGATCTGACTGCCAAAATGCAGGAGCTGGAAGGCTCACTGAAATCGAAGTCTCAGGTCACGACGCCCAAGTCCAGACCCAGTCCCAGGTCATAGCTCCGGCTCAGTCCCCGGAGACCACAGCCATGCCTCATGTTCCCAACACCACAGCCATGCCTCACGTTCCAGACACCACAACCATGCCTCACGTTCCCGACAACACAGCCATGCCTCACATTCCCGACACAGCCATGTCTCACATTCCCAACACCAAAACCACGTCCCTCGCTCAAGTCACGTCTCTCGCTCAAGCCATGTCTCTTGTTCAAGCTCAAGCCACGTCTCTTGCTCACGCCATGTCTCTCGTTCAAGCCACGTCCCTTGCTCAAGCCATGTTTCCCACTCAAGCCACGTCCCTCGCTCAAGCCGCGTCCCTCGCTCAAGCCACGTCTCTCGCTCAGGCCATGTCCCTCGCTCAGGCCATGTCCCTCGCTCAAGCCACGTCTCTCACTCAGGCCACGTCTCTCGCTCAAGCCATGTATCTAGGCCAAGCCACGCCTCTGAGCCCTGTTCCGGCAACGCCTCTGAGCCCTGTTCCGGCCACGCCTCTGAGCCCCGTTCTGGCCACGCCTCTGAGCCCCATTCTGGCCATGCCTCTGAGCCCTGTCTGTTCCGCTCGGGACGCCGCCCAGCCTCCCTGTTCTGCTGGGGACGCCGCCCAGCCTCCCTGTTCCGTTGGGGACGCCGCCCAGCCTGCTTGTTCCGCTGGAGACGCCGCCCAGCCTCCCTATTCCGCTGGGGACGCCACCCAGCCTCCCTGTTCCGCTGGGGACGCCGCCCAGCCGCTCTGTTCCGCTGGGGATGCCGCCCAGCCTGCCTGTTTTGCTGGGGATGCTGCCCAGCCTCCCGGTTCCGCTGGGGATGCCGCCCAGCCTCCCGGTTCAGCTCGGGACGCCGCCCAGCCTCCCAGTTCAGCTGAGGATGCCGCTCAGCCTCCCCGCTCAGCTGAGGATGCCGCTCAGCCTTCCTGTTCAGCGGAGGACATTGCACCGCTCCCAAGCACCACAGAGAACGTCGTTCATCCTGTCTGCCCGGCTGTAGTCCTTGCTCTGCCTCCCTGTTCGGCTAGAGACCATGTTCCGCTTCCCTGCTCCGCCAAGAACAGCGTGCAGTTTCCTGGTGCTGTAGGGGACATTCAGCCCAGGGGCCCGGGCTGCCAATGAAACGGGAGGACTGTAGGCACTCTTGGCCTTTGGGGGGGGGTTCTGTCAAAATTCCCTCCGTGCAGCAGCGCACCGTGCACGCTGGCGCGCATGCGCATACTGTTTCCGGGGTGACCTCATGTTTTCGCCCCCCTCGCATCATGTGTGACATATGCTGAAGTGCCCATAGCTGGAAGATATCGCGGGCTAATGACTGTGTAGATATATACCGTGAGCCGTGCTTCACACGTGCAGTAAATGCGTGCATTTATATATGCCTGCCATTTATAGCGCGAGTGCGATTTCAGCGAGTATTTGTTTTATGTCCGGTTTATGCCATAGCCTTAGCATTAGCGTTAGCTTTAAAGTCCTAGTCTCGTTTAGCTTAGTTGTAGAGAGATCCTTGTTTCTGTTTCCGTTTTGGTTTGATTTCATCACTTGTAAATATTCTGTTTGAATTCATCACTTGTAAATAAACCTCACCGTTTGAACTGTGAATGCATCCTGCCTGCCTCCTGCCATCACGCCACATGACACTCAAAAAAATAAAGGGAACACTTAAACAGCACAATGTCCCTTTGTTTATATATATATATATATATATATATATATATATATATATATATATATATATATATATATATATATAATATATATATATTTGATCCATCCATCTACCCATCCATCCTGGAACCTGAAGCCTGAACTGTGGGCACAAAATGGGGGACACCCTGGATGCCAACCCATCACAGGACCCAATCTTCTACACTTTCACACACCCATTCACACACTACAGACAATTTGGAAATGCCACTCAGCCTACAACTCATGTCTTTTGACTGGGGGAAGAAAGCGGAGTACCCGGAGGAAACCCCCAAAGCATGGGGAGAACATGTAGACTCCGGTCTATGCACCCAGAGTGGAAATTGAATGCCGAACCCTGGAGGTGCGAGGCAAACGTAATAACCACTCAGCCACCATGCTCCCATAAGACTAACTAAATCACATGGGTCATGGGTATATTTTCTCAGTGCTATACAAAGTGCACAGTTTGTTGGTCCCGTAAGTCTGGTAAGTCCTGTTAAAACAGAGAAGGGGAAATGGAACAAGGAAAAAACAGAATAATAATGTTGTCAGTTTGGTGCTCTATCAGGTTAATAACAGTTTATTATACGCTTCCTCTGCATACCCATGTATGGCAAATCCAAGCGCTATGCTTTCATCAAAGCTTTGGTCAATGACACATATCTAATTACAGAAAGAGAGAGAGAGAGAGCGAGAGAGAAAGAGAGAGAGAGAGTTTCTCTTATCCTTTTGGCGACCTTCCATTAATATATACTAAATCTCAGAAAGTAAAGTGGAAACCTTTTAGATCTTTTAGGTTCTTATTTGTTTGATTGTTTGTTTGTTTTTATCTAAAAAATAAACAGCATGTTTTGTTTAAAACAAAGAGTAAAGAGAGGAGTGGGGGGGGGTTGCTGTTTTCCACATGAGGACCAGCCAAATGTCCCCAGAAGGTCAAAACTACCAGATACACACATACAGACAGAGAGAGAGAGAGAGAGAGAGAGAGAAGGCATGTACTAAATAATAGAAAGATCAGTTCCTCTTCTTCTTCTTCTACTTCTTCTTCTTCTTCTTCTTCTTCTTCTTCTTCTCTCTGATTGATATCATCTTTCACACTCTGATTTTTCTCTGTGTTTAACTATTTAAATATAGAGGGCTATTTAAATATATTCTCTTTCATTGAAAGAGAAGAAATTATTGTGCAGTAAACATGTACACATCGGAAGGTCAACATTCATTCATCCATTTTCAGGGCCTATCAAAGAAAACTCGGGGCACAAGGCAGGGGACACGCTGGACAGGGCACCAACCCACTCCAGGGCACAATCAATAAAGGCACACATTCACACAACTATTCACACACTATGGTCAATTTGGAAATTCCATTCAGCCTACAATGCATGTCTTTGGGGAGGAAACCAGAGTATGCAAACAAGATGAACATTAAAAATTTACACAACAATGTTTGCCAAGACTTTGCAATAAAAGAATGTTCCAAGTGTTTTTATATAATGAGCTCTAGAGACTGGGACCTCTGCTGGTGGGGAGGGGTATGTCCTGTCCTGGTGTTCTACCACATCACAGCTCTAGGGTTCATGGTTCAGTCCTAAGCTCATGTTATTGTCAGGGTTAGGCTTTGTACTGTATGTTATTTTTAATGCACAGTAGGCTTATTGGCATTTCCAAATTGTCCATAGTGTGTGAATGGGTGTGTGAGCATGTGTGATTGTGTGTTCCAGTGGGTTGGAGTCCCCTGAGATAGTGTAGGATGACCCTGTGTAGGATAAATGGTATGATGAATGAATGAATGAATGAATGAATGAATGAATATAGGTGTCAGTGCCCTCTTCTACTTGGAACACTTTCTGATAGGGAAATTTTTTTCTTGTAGAGTTCTCCAAAGCTCCAATATATTTAAGATATGATATATAAAGTAAATACATTAAAAATGTCTTTTGACATTACAACACATATGAATATTTATATAAATGCCCTATGTACCTACCCTTCATATAAAGTGTTATCAAACATTTAACATTCCAAACAAGCTGTTAATAGATACTCATGTATTTTCCTTTAAATGTGCTCCACATTATTCTGTTGTTCTACTTTATTCTCCTTATGCACTGGCTGTTTGCAATGGAACATCGCAGACTGTTTTGTGTTTATGACAATAACAACATCATAGGAAGGAAATGTAACACCTCTGGTCTAGCTTTGCAATAAATACTTCCAGGAATCATATATGTGAAAATAAGCATGTATCTCTCAGTGTATCAACTGGGAAATTGGAATGTGTAAACACAAAATATAGTATATGACTCATTTTGATTTGTACATGTCATAACAGTACAGGAGGCGGTGTTTCCTTATATGGGATTTCCTCATAATTTGAACATTGCCCATTGGAAATATAAGACATTTGAAAAGGAAAAAAAGTATTGAGATGGAAAGAGAGAAAGTATGGCATCACTAGATTACACACAATGATGTATATTTATTATGCTCTAATACTGAGTTAATGATGAAACCATGTGAAAGAAAGCAAGAAAGAAAGAAAGGGAACTACAGGACAAAGTTAACAGAAGACATAACAGTAGTGAGAGACAGCAAAAATGAGAGAGAGAAATAGAGATTAAAAACGGAGAAAGTAACCGAGTAGAAGAGAGGAGGAGGGGAAAAGAGATGAGTACAGTCTCCTCTTGTCTAATGGCAGTTGTTTAAGCGAATATAAACCCGTTATCTCTCACACACAGATCCCAATCGCACCGGGACCCCATTTAACATACTCGCCCCAACCACACACACACGAACAGACACACACATGAACACATATACACTCATAACACAGCCCCTCATTAGCACATCTCCCCCTTAACACACACACAAAGGGACCCCATTACCCAGTAAAACTCTGAGAGTGAAGGAGGGTTAAGCTGGGCACAGGGGGATTCTTCAACCCTGATATAATGTCTCTCTCCTCTCTCTCTCTCTCTCTCTCTCTCTCTCATACATACACACTTTTTACTAATATATGCACATCTCAAAAGCTGTTTATCGTGCCCTTTAACAGCACTGTACATTTAATTGGATTTAATTTGTGATTAGAGGAACAAAAAGTCCTGCTTCTCCTCTCTGTGTGTTTGTGTGTGTGTGTTTAGAGAGAATAACAAAGCACTGAGTTGCCAGTTTAGTTACTACTTTGCTATACTCATTGAATGTGCAGAGAATTATATTGGCACCCCAATAACGGCCCTACTAACCCTGACCTTTTCACAGACATATTTATTTCAAGTGCACCACAGAGCTAGGTAATGTGTGTGTGTGTGTGTTGGGGCCCTTCCGCTAACTAAGCTTTCACCCCTCTCATTATCAGGATCACTGGAAGGTAATGTTGACACTGAACACGGCGGTTAGGCTGAGCTGTTTTTAACATAAACACCAGTATCCCTCTATTTTTCTCCGTCTCCCTCTCTCTTTCTCTCTCACACACATACACACCTGTACGTTCTCACAGATACACCTGCATTGCCTCATAGTCCATAGCTCGTGAGGCAGGTAGTGCTGGAGGGTGTATTAAGCATAGCTTTGAGGGTGAGTGTACAGTTTGTAGAATATTATTGGTAGTGTTGATAGCTTCATGTGTGCAGGCAGTGTTGATGGTGTGTCATATTATATCCTGAGGAACTATGATTGAATACATATAAAAGCTCTTAATAGATAACACATTAGTTGTGTGTTTTGTCAGCTAGGCAGGCTGGTATACTGACCACTAAATATTGGTATGAAATTGTTAAATGAAAATGTCAATGTGCTGCACTGTACAGACACACACACACACACCCACACACACACTCACACACACACACACACACACACACACACACACACACACACACACACACACACTCAATTCTTTTAAATAGAAGGAGAGGAGCTACAACTAAGATAACAAGTTATTTACATTTGTAGATCAAGTTAGCTGTGAGTTCGTCCCCCATTTTTTAACTGAAAGGATTCAGAGAACACAAGGGAACATAGTGAGTAGTGAGTCTCACTGGTTTTTGTGGTGCATTGTGGGATTTTTAGGGAGCAAATTTTCCAGTACACTGGAAGAATTTTGCAATTGAGACAGCATTTAAAATGTCTGATCAGTGCCCTGACTACTGAACTAGGGAGTTGATTGAGACATACCCTTTGTGTCTGTGTACATGGTCTCAAAAAATGCTAAAATTATACAGCACCATGTTGCAATGAAGTTTATTTGTGCGTTCTTATTGAGCATAAAAATTTGGGCCTTTTGTTACTTATATCAAAATAATTCTGTACAGCAGTTTATATCTCTAAATAAAACCTGCTACACATTAACACATAAACAAACACGTAGTATACTATATATTTCTGGTGTAAATCCTTTCTTCCTCTGGGTGTGCGCACACACACATACACACACACACAGGTTACAGAGAAGTGTTTAGCTCCCCAGGCCTGCCAATCCACATAATCCTCCAAACATGCTGCATTTTCATTTCAAACAAAAGACAAATCCACACGCTGACACGTCACCTGATCAGCTTCACTTCTTCCTCTTTCCCCTCTTCCTCTCTTTCATTGTTCTGTGCATTTTTTCCTTCTACTTCACGCTCCAACCACTTGTTCCACCGCCAGTCATATTTCAGATTTAAATTATCAACCGATCTCACACAAAATACATAGCATTTAATGAGCAGGAAGAATTGAACTCAGTGATATAGGAATTATGTTTTGCTACTTGTGCACATTCTTATAAATGAAGTTTGTGATTTACAAATGATGTTTTATGAAGATAAGGTATAAAGAGATTTAGTATAGTAAGGTGATGAACCATGTTTAATAGCCTCTGAATCTATAAGCAGGTTGAAAATTTGTAATTAAATTGAGGAGTGTCTAGTAATGTATTTTTTGACAGGGCTCAACTTTGAACATAACATAGTGTTTTCAAAATGAGAAAAGTCTCTGTATTCTTAGAAGCCTGAAGAATTTACAGCCTAAAAACGATCCAGATTACGATGTGACTTGGAGGCCTGATCGAGTTTCCCGAGAAGTGAAGTTTCATGAGCCCGGTAAGTCTATTCACACAGTATGTCATGAAAGCCACCAATTTTTTTAGGCATGAATTGTGCTATGGCTCAATATGTCAAAAATATTAGAATGATTTATTTTATATTATTTATTGATTTTATTCAAACAATCATGGCTATGGAAGCCAATTTCCGCCATGGAGAAAAATAATAATAATAAAAGTAATTGTGACTTTAGTTCCTGCTATTGTGAGTTTAAATCTTACAATTTTGAGTTAACATCTCACAATACTGGCTTTTTTGTCTCACAACTGCAAGTTCACATCACACAATTTTTACTTTTTTCTCACACTATAGACAGCCACTTGACATTTAGTGAGTTACATTGAATACACTGACAAAGCATTAATCATTCTCTTTAAATAGGCTATATAAGAGCAACACTCATCTACGGGAGCCCTAACAGGCCATGCATTTATTATTTTTTTCTTTCTTGTTTTCTCGTAATCAAAAAATCCATTGTTATGTCAAGATCACAAGAAAATTAAGTTGAGATCACAAGAAAAGAACTTGTTTTGGGAACATGAGAAAATTAACTAGTGATCACAAGAAAGAAATAAAAAATAACACATGGCTGCTTAGGGCTTCTTAGGGCATCAGCTAGTCAAGACAAGGAAAACCAGGTACTAGCATGCACTCGTTATCTGAAGTTGTTCACATTTCAGTTACTGCATCAAGTGAAAATTTACGATATGAACTTATAATTGGAAGAAAAAAAGTCAGAATTGAACTAGTAAATGTGAGGAAAAAAGGCAAAATTGTGAGATATAAATTCAGTTAGTATATATTTTTTTTCCCATTGCAGGAACAGACTTCCATAGGTGTACATGGCCAGCATTGTATTTAAAAGTAATTTATTATATATCAATCTTATGCAAACTGCATATTTGTTTATGTCTTGATTCAGTTATGTTGGTGCAGAAAGTGGCATACGAAGCATTCGAGTGAATGTTTGATACATTGTTACACAATGTGTGTTTGACAGAACATGTAGAAAGTGCTGCAAATAAGTTGCATGAAAGGTTTTTGTGTAATTTTTTTTTTTCTGTGAGACAGTGTCTCACAGTGTCACAGTACTCCTTGCAAAGTGCCAAAGTGGACATTTCAGCATCTATCAGCAAGATGCTGTTCTCTGTAGACAACACCCACATGGGGAAAGGCTCACAGACAGGTAGAGACATATAGGCAGACATGACTGTCAGTATGGCCATTAGGTGTGTCCACTCCCTTCTCAGTGTGCTTGAAGGCCCTTGTTGTTATTTGGGGTCCTGCGTTGTGACCCTCGGCTCCAGCCTGCTCCATTAGAATAATTACAGACAATTACAGCGCACCATCATCTGGGGCTTGGATTACACACACACACACACACACACACACACACACACACACACACACACACACACACACACACACACACACACACACATACACACACACACACACACAAAACACAGGAAAGAGGCAACAATTATTCATGCTAAGCATGTTGGAGTATCTTTTGGAGTTTATAGGAATAGACTGCTACAAGCTATTCCTATTAACAATAACGTGACTTCTCATTAATTAAAAATTATGAAAGTTACACACATACAGGGATGGATAGAGTACTGAAAAGTCATTGATAGCTGAACACTGAGTAGTGATGGCTAAATACTGTCTTTATCCAAATGATTCAGCATTTTCTTGTGCTTTTGGAAGGTGAGCATGGTAATTATTTTATCGTGTGGTGGAAATGTGAGGCCAAACTTATTAGTACTTCATGTTGATCTATCCTAATTCAAATCCAGTAAAATAAATATTTTATATCAAAAGTATGCAAAATTACAAATACACATGTGTATATATGTTTCTTCCCCAAACTGTTGCCACAAAGTTGAAATCACACTTTGTTTAATTGTATAGAACGTCTCTGTATGCTGTAGCCTTTCAGTTCCCTTTCAAAGGGAACTTCGACGTTGCATTTGGCATAACGGTATGGGAACGCCTTGTGCGCGTGACCAGTATCTGAAGCTTGTGTAAAATCATGCCTCTATGTATAGGCCTGCCACGATCAGGTGACATGGCAATTAAGTGCGTTGCATGATATATATATGGCACCTGTGAACCACGCTGCCAGCCTTATTATCTTCAGCGAGACTGCATGTCTGTTTTTTGTGTGACAAAAACGCTTCATTTCTACTCGATATTTTCTCAAAATCTCTGAACTTTTCTATCCCTTTTTTAAAGAAAAAGAGAGGTAAGTAATGAGCGAGAAAGAGTTCAGGAAGTGTGTTATGACTTGCTCCCGTTTTATCACAGGGAAAAGTGCAAACTTTCTGGGTGAAGTGTTAGCGGTGTAGTATGCGATGGCGGCCTCGAGAGGCTGTGCATGGTAATGCTACATTAAGCAGCTTGACTCGCGCTCTTCTCGAAAAAAAAAAACAGAAGCTGAAGCGAGTCGGGTTTCAGAGCCTCGCGGATCTGGGCCGCTGCTGAGGCAGCCAGCCGTCTCAGGTTCAAGGGATCTCTTCGATCCGGAAGAGGAGCCAGAGATGAGCGCTGCTCTATCTCTTGCTCTGTCTTCAAGGTTCGGCTGTCTGCTGGATTTTGGAGTTCGCATCGCAACTCGTCCTTCCTCTATGGAAAGCCAAAACGGTAATAATTCCTCTCTGACTCCGAGGAGTTAGAAGGATGTGTTAAAAACTGAGAGCAGCATATAAAGAGCTGCTTGAAGTGATTACCCAGTGAAAGAAAATCCTTCACACTGCAAAAACTCCCCTGACTTCCAGAAGTTTATGACAAAATCTTAGGCTTCTGGGGGAAAACCACGCATAAGCCATATTCATAATCCCACGATGTTGGATTATTCGGCCATTGTGGGAATGAACGTCATGGCTACTTTGCTATGCCCAAGGTGGAGGAGGCACTTGCTAGCTACTTCTTTCCATCGACGGCAGGTAATTACGGGGGCCGGCTTGCATCGAAGGTGGGGTTGGTGGGCAAGCCTATGCAGAAGTAGTCTTGGTTGTGGGTCACTGCAGACAATGACAGGGTTGCAGGCCTACAAAGCAGACGTGCTGAGTGAACTCGACATATGGAGATTCAAAAAGTGTTGTCTCGAGCTCACCCGGGCGTCCACGAGTGGAGCCTGTGCCAGCACTAGTGTGAGGGGGACCCAGATGGCGAGTATGGCAGCCTGCCAACCCCAGACAGCCAAGGGAACCAGGCGACCACAGTCGCAATCTGCTGTTAGGATTGATCTGAGAATTGTCATAACGGCCAAGCAGGCAAAGAAGAGCGGTCCTGAGGGGCCGTGGAGGGATATATCTGGGGACATGAGGTTGTTAGGGCAGGTAGCCCCTAGTGCTCATGTAGGGCCTCCCATAGCCAAGGCGGTCCCCCAGTTTTCGGTGTTCTCTTACCAGGGAGCTGTCACAATGAAAATCTGATGCTTCCTTCCAATAGAATGTGGAATAGATAACGTCACTAAAAGACCATCGGGAAGCGTGCAAGCTACTGCCAAATGTGTCTCCATGGGTTCTGTCTACCATAGAAAGGGTTACAGGGTCCAGTTATACCTTGACCACCCCAGCCCCCACCCCCCACCCCCCACATCCCCCCATTCATAGGTGTGCTCACCACAGCTGTCAGCACAGACCAAAGCCTGACGTTAGCACAGGAAGTAAGCTCCCTTTTGGACAATGGGGCCATAGAACATGTACCCCGTTCCCTCAGGGAGGGAGGTTTACAGCCTTTATTTCCTGTTCCGCAAAAAGTTTGCAGTTTGCAGCCAATTTTAGATCTGCGTCATCTGAACCATACTCTTCAGACATACAGGTTCAGAGGCTGACGCTCAAACTTATTGTGCCACAGATACAGTTCGAGAACTGGTCTGTGGCAATAGATCTAAAAGTTGCATATTTCTACATAGGAATATCGCTAGCTTTATCCCCTCGACCTTCACAAAGTGCCTGGATGTCACTCTGGCTCCATTGGGACTCCAGGGCATCTGTGTACCAAACTACCTGGACGACTGGTAAATTCTAGCATGATCCAGGGAGCTGGCGGTTCAACATCGAGATGTAGTTCTCGCCCACATGAAGAGCTTGGGGCTTAGGTTGAATCTCAGAAAAGTATGCTTTCTGGGCCCGGTGCAGTGGACGACTTATCTAGGGGTTATAGGATTCTACTACGACAAGGGCATTTATATCCCCAACATGCGTATTGTCAATCGTATCAACACTGAGCAAGATAAAGCTGGATCTTGGTAGACCCTTGGGGGGAGTCCACACATGTGGCCGAGGTCAAATCTGTATGCTGCTCCCACAAGCTCTAGGGAGAGTTTGCCAAGACAGTCTGCTAGTAGCCCCCTTTTTGGCAGCTCGAACGTGGCGCTGAGAGATAATATCCCTGCGAGATGGCACTCCTTGGGAGATTCCCATCCGCAGGGATCCACTGTAGACCCACTGAACTGCGCAATAGCTACAGCCCTGTAGTTCTTACAAGAATGTTTCTCAGCAGGCTGGGCTCCTTCTATAATCAGGGTTACTTGGCCGCCATTTCGGCCAGCTTTGCCCCTGTTGATGGAGCCTCTGTGGGGCAACATCCTCTAACTTCGAGGTTCATCCATGGTGTCAGATGGCTGAGGCCCATCTGCACACCGCGCATACCAACCTGGGACCTTCTGTGGTCCTGGAAGGTCTGTCGGGTGCCCCATTCGAGCCCTTACAATGGATCTACTGTCTCAAGCCGGAGGGCTTGGGTATTTTAGAACAGGCCATACCCTCGTATGATGGAGTGGGTATTCCCGTTCCCATACTGTTATGCTAAATGCAATGTAGAAGTTCCCTTTGAAAGGGAATGTCGGGTTACGCATGTAACCCTGTTCCCTGTGACGGGAACGAGACGTTGCATAGCGCTGTCATACCAGGGCAGGCCTGTGAATCACATCTTCGCTTCAGATAATAGAGGCTGGTGATGTGGTTCACAGGTGCCATATATATATCATGCGACGCGTTTAATTGCCACGTCACCTGATCATGGCAGGCCTATAAATAGAGGCATGATTTTACACAAGCTTGTGGGAGCAGCATACAGATTTGACCTCGGCCACATGTGTGGACTCCCCCCAAGGGTCTACCAAGATCCAGCTTTATCTTGCTCAGTGTTGATACGATTGACAATACGCATGTTGGGGATATAAATGTGACGGGAACGAGACGTTGCATAGCGCTGTCATACCAGGGCAGGCCTGTGAATCACATCTTCACTTCAGATAATAGAGGCTGGTGATGTGGTTCACAGGTGCCATATATATATCATGCAACGTGTTTAATGCCACGTCACCTGATCATGGCAGGCCTATAAATAGAGGCATGATTTTACACAAGCTTCAGATACCGGTCACTCGCACAAGGCATTCCCATACTGTTATGCTAAATGCAATGTCTCGTTCCCTTCTCAGGGAACAGGGTTACATGCGTAACCCTAACGTTTCCCCTTCACTGGAATGTTCAAACATTGTACGTTTTGTTTTAACATGTAATAGAAATGCAAAATGTCAACAACAAAAAAGAAAGAAAAGAAAGAAAGAAAGAAAAGAAAGAAACAAAGAATTGAATTGGATATAGATATGGATCAATATCATTTACCTAATTTCCATGACAACATACATTTGAAAATAGGGGCAAAAGACATAATCGAAATGTCAAGAAAAAAAAACAGAGGCTATGAAGTGGTATGCCGTGGTACAAAAAAGTAAATGGACACAGAATGGGAAAATAGAAGTTTTTAGTTGTTGTTTTGTTTCTGACCAGTGTGTTACAAAAGTGTGCTTCTGTTTGTGTATAAGTGTGTATGTGTGTGTGTGTGTGTGTATATGTGTGTATGTGTGTGTGTGTGTGTGTGTGTGTGTGTGTGTGTGTGTGCGTGTGTGTGTGTGTGTTAGCAGGGGTTCAGTCACTTCCAGTTAGATAGTGAATGTTATCTCTCGAGGTTGTGTGCAGGGGACAGATTTAAAAATCTTTGAATGGTCCAGAGAAAGAGTGAGAGAAGAGAGAGAGAGAGAGAGAGAGAGAGAGAGAGAGTATGGCCATGTTGTTCCAGAAAGAAGAGAGGATGTGTGTTAACAAAGTGTGATAAGCCCACAAAGACTCTTCTCCCACAGGAGGTTACAAGATAAATCAGCTCTAACAAATATCAATACTGTGAGAAGGCAGCAGATGTGCACAGTTTTACACACACACACAGGAGAGAGAGAGAGAGTGAGAGAGAGAGTGAGAGAGAGAGGAACATGTAGCTCCTGACTATATGTATCACTCAAGATCAATATCAATATCAATATCACAGACTACAAAAAGTGATCAGTCTGAAAATCAATACTGCAAGCAGAGAGAAATCAATACTGCAAGTAGGTGGCAGTTGTGTGAAGTCTCTCTCTTTCTCTCTCTCTCTCTCTCTCTCTCACACACACACACACACACACACACACACACGATTAGTGCTATTTTATGTACTTTAGAGTACTTTACAGTATTTTAGGATAACTCTTCACTTAGTGGTCTGGTTATCCAAAAAATATATTATATGATCTGGGGACTTTAACATAAAGCTCTTTGGCATCATCCATCCCTCCATCCATCCATTTTCCAAATCTGCAAAAAGGTCTGCAAAAAATAACCCCAACAGCAAGATCACTCTCAATATCATAAAGTGTGAAAAGTGATTATATTGAGTTGAGAAGAAATGTAAAGTCTGCATGAGGTTGTCTCTGAGTAGATGTTGTAATTGTTACTCCCCTATAATAATGTGAGATTTCTGAGGTCAGAGAAGAAAACTGAAATGAAATGAAGACTGTGTACTGGCTGCGTCAAACTGCAAGGGCTTTTTCCCCGATATTACAGTGCTGTGAAAAATTATTTGATATCTTCTGTTTTTGTGTATAACTCATACTAATTTGTTTCAGAAATTAAGACAAAATCTAAGATAAAACAACGGCAACCTGAGTAAACACAAAATACAGATTTTAAATGATAATGTTATTTATTGAAGCAAAATAGATATCCAATACAAACTGGACAATATCAAAGGACCTACAGGCCTCCCTTAAAGGTCACTGTTCATGACTCCAATGTCAGAAAGGCACTAGGAGAAAAATTGCATCTATGGTAGAGTGGCGAGGCGAAAACCACTGCTAAGCCAGAAGAACATTAAGGCTCGTCAGAATTTTGCCAGAACACACTTTGATGATCCTTAAATCTTTTGGGAGAATGTCCTATGAACTGATAAGAGGAAAGTGGAACTGTTTGGAAGACAGGGGTCCCGTTACATCCCCAAACACAGAATTCAACAAAAAAGAACATCATACCTATGGTCAAGCATGGTGGTGGAAGTGTGATGGTGTGGCGATGCTTTGCTGTTTCAGGGCCCAGGGCAACTTGCAATAATTGAGGGAAAGGTGAATTCTGTTCTCTGTCAGAAAATCCTAAAGGTGGTCTTCAGTCTGTAAGTTGAAACTCAAGCACAACTAAATTATGGAGCAAGACAATGATCCAAAGCATAGAAGTAATCCTAGTCCTAAAAGTAAGTGAAAGACTGATCTCCAGTTATCTGAATCATTTGGTTGCAGTTATTTCTGCTAAAGATGGCAAAACCAAAGGGAACAATTCGTTTTTTACATTGGTCATAGGTTTTGAATATCTTTTTTGCTTCAATAAAAAAAAAAAAATCAATGAAAACTATATTTTTTGTTTATTGAGGTTGCCTTTGTTTTATGTTGCATTTTGTCCAAGATCCAAAACTATTTAATATGAGATATACAGAAAAACAGAAGAAATCAAATACTTTTATACACAGACCTGTAGATGACAATTTTTCAATCCAAAGTGGCTTGTTTTTATTCTTGGCTTAGTGTGCTTTGGCTTAATTATGCTTAGTGTGCTTATATTTGTGTGTTTTTTTGTTCTGTATGATTAAAAACATGTTTGAATTTTGAAATGTTAACATTGCTTTCAAACAACTCATCAACTACAATAGTGCTAGAAAAACAGGAAGGAATTGCAAAGAGGTCTTCCACAATGCTTTTGATCTTACACATTCCATTTTGCATTTCTTTAAGTCTGACAATAGCTAATGTGAGATTGTGCTTTGTGTGTACTAGTTTAAAAATCCACAACCCCAATTCCAAAAAAAGTTGGAACAGTATGGAAAATGTTAAGAAAAACTAAGAGGTGTGATTTGTAAATGTACTATGTAATTTAATTTAAACAATAAATGTATAAAGACAATGTATGTGATGTTTTACCTAATCAACTGCATAGTTTTTTGAAGATAAACGTTTATTTTGAAACTGATGCATGCAACATGTTCCAAAAAAGTTTGGACTTATAACAAAATTTGGTCTAATAACGATGTGACAAGTTGAAATAAGAAGGTGAGGTGAAACAGGTGAGGCAATTGTCTAATCATAGTATATAAGGAGCCTCCAAAAAAGGCCTAGTCCTCCAAGAGCAAGAATGGATTGAGGCTTGCCAATCTGCCAACAGATGCGTCAGCGGATAATCAACGAATTTGAGAACAACATTCCCCAAAGACATATCGGAAGGATTTTGAGCATTTCACCTTCTATAGTGCACAATATAATTAAAAGATTCAAGGAAAACATGGTGCATAAAGGGCAAGGCCGAAAACTACTTCCGAATACACATGGTCTCTGATCCCTCAGACGTCACTGTGTTAAAAACCATCATGAGTCTGTAATGGATATCCTGACATGTGTTCAGGAATACTTTGGTAAACCTTTGTCAGGTAACACCATTCGCCACTTCATCCACAGTTGCAAGCTAAAGCTTTACTATGCAAAGCAGAAGCCATACATTGCCATACACAGAAGCCATACACAGTCCAGAAGCACCACTGACTTCTCTGGGTTCGGTCTCATCGGAGATGGACAGTAGCACAGTGGATTCATTTTTTGTGGTCAGATGAGTCAACATTTCAAATAGTTTTTGGACAAAACAGTGTGTTCTCCAGGCCAAAGAGATAAAGGACAATCCAAGCTGTTATCAGCATCAGGTCCAAAAGCCAGTATCTGTCATGGTATCGGGGTGTGTCAGTGCACATGGTATGGGTAACTTGCACATCTGTGAGGGCACCATTAATGCAGAAAGACATGTATGCATTTTGGAGCAACATGTGCTGCCATCCAGAGCAGGACAAACCAAATCACATTCTACCAGGATTACAAGCACTTGGTTGCATAAGCAGAGAGTGCGGGTGCTAGCATGGCCTGTCTGCAGTCCTGACCTGTCTCAAACTGAGAATGTGTGATGCATTATAAAGCGCAAAATAAGGCAACAAAGGCCCTGTACAGTTGCACAGCTTAAGAAATGCATAATGAACGAATGGGGGAAATTCCGCTTGCTAAAATTAAACACGTTGTGTCTTCAGTGCCGAAACACTTAATAAGTGTTGTTAAAAGAAAAGGTGATCTTACACAGTGGTAAACAGTTGACTGTCCGCACTTTTTTGGAGTTTGTTGGAGTGTTGTAGTCATCAGATTGGAAATGAGTGTATATTTTCAAAAAAATAAATGAAATTCACAAAGTAAAACATCAAATAATAAGTGAATGGAATTTTTAAATGAGTCTTTTTGTTGTATTTTTTGCATTTTCCATACTGTCCCATCTTTTTCAGAATTGGGATTGTACACATAGCAAAGCACTGTATTGTCACAGTGTTGAAGCAGCACAGTTAAAGATTTACGGTCCTCATGTTTAACCACTTACTTTTACAATGCTCGCAGTCTAACTAAACAAACTTTTACAACAGCAGGGCTCTGATTTCCAAAGACCCCTTAAAATAACAGAATGTACATGTCTAATGGGATGCATGCAAAAGATGGGCATGTTGTAGGTACAAAGAATAACTGTGAATTACATCAAATGCAAAGTAGGAATTTGGGGTTATGTCTGTGCTACTTGTTTGTGACAGCTGGTAGGGCTCAGTGATTTGATGATATGATATCGATATCGAGAAAGTATGTCACAATATGCTTTTCATGGACATGGACAATGTGATATCTTTTTATTATTAAGTGAACAATAAAAATTTTTTATATATTTTTTCCCTTTTCACAGTTATTTATACATAAAAATGTTACATTTTAAATATATATATATATATATATATATATATATATATATATATATATATATATATATATATATATATATATATATATGTATATATATATATATATATATATATAGACATTAAATTAGCAATACATTTCACAATCATTTATTTGTAAAAAGCCACACTACCTTAAACTCCTCATGAAATCAACTTAGAAATTTGATGGATTTTAGAATGAATATTTTAGCCTTAAGGTTATGTATAAGCTATGTATAAGGTTAGGAATAAGCTTCATCAGATTTTCTGTCTGAAGTGTCCTTATAAAAAATCACCTTGCCAAAGTTGCTGTTGTTGAGCCTGGGCTGTGAGGTAAACTAAATTGTATTGGCTATTTAAAAAGGGTGAGAGGCCACTAGATATGTCTCACCCTGACTTCTTGTTTGCAGTTTGTGAGCAATATCATAAATCCTATTGTGTATCATAGAACCTGCCTTGGAGAATCGTGATATGTTTGTTTTATTTATTTATTTATTTATTTGTTTGTTTGTTTGTTTGTTTGTTTGTTTGTTATATCACTCACCCCTATGGCAGGAAGATTCAACCTGTAACTCAAATTTACACAATTGCACACCTACCGATCAAAGGGTGCAAATATGCAGCAAATATCTAATATGAAGAACAATAATATTTGGTCATCCTTAAAAGAAACTTTCTGAGTTTGAGATATTTGGAGATATCTTAATGAACCTTCTCATTATTACCGTAAATCTTAATAAATTGTATACATTTGCCTTTAGCTGTTGGAAATGCACATTTCTGCAAATTATATGCATCATTCAAATTGCTAAACTGCGCACAAAATCGTCATTCCTGAATGTACTTTCAGGTTTAATGAATACCATTCTTTAAGTAGAAACGACTTCATTAAGTCATTAAAATGTGATCACATGAAAGACATAATCCTTCTTTGAAACTGGTAATAATTCAGATTGCTTTCATGTTGTATACAGATGCTACAAAGTTAGCATGTGTTTTTACTGTAATGGGTGATAAGTAAAATACTAAAACCATACATTTCACATTTCACTGAAATAACAAAGTATCATCACTACTATTATTTATAATAATAATAATAATAATAATAATAATAATAATAATAATAATAATAATAATAATAATAATAAAGCTTGTGTTAAATCACTGTACAATTCCTCTCCCATTATCAATTTTGTTGTTATCCCCATACATATACAAACACACACACACACACACACACACACACACACAAACATTGCCAAACATCCTTATCTAACCCTTCCATTCGGCCAGTAGAAGCTACCTGAACTCATGTGACTAACACCTGATATTGTCTGGCCTTGACAGCTCCGTCTGACACACACTCACACACTTACATGCAGGCACACACTCATCTTTTACGACAGGCTGGAATGCAGTGGAATGCCCTCATTTTTGGCATTTGTCTATGAGGAGGTGTCTATTTCATCACTGTCTATGTCCACATGTTCAATAAATAAGACAATAATACATCAGAATACACCTTACATTAGTTTGCATAAATGCATACACAAATGCACAGAATGATTCAACACATAAATAAATAACCTTCAGGATAAAGGATGACGTATAATAGTCTTCTCTATAATAGTCTTTTTAATAAAAACAGGTGTATGAATGGACCTCTGAGATTTCATTCTTCCCCATCGCACATTCTACCTTCTCATCCGTCATCTCTCTATGTACTGTGTATTACTGTTGTAGTACATCTCTCTATGTACTGTATTGTATTACTGTTAGTTCAGTTTAATTGCAAGGGGAATAGTGGAATGATAACCCAAGGTATGTTGAAGTTTGTAGAAATTAAGGAATGTAAGTATTTTATATATATATATATATATATATATATATATATATATATATATATATATATATATATATATATATATATATATATATCAGTATCTGTTTTATTATAAACAACATCAGCAATAAGAAGTAGCAGAGGAAGAAGAAGAAGAAGAAGAAGTTGAAGAAGAAGAAGAAAATCATCATCATCATTCAAGGCCTGTTTTCAAATCTCCAGACTACATCAACAAGCTCAATAATCTCATTTTTAGACAATTTGATTAAAAAAAAAAAAAAAAAAAGAACCATCAGATTATTTTATGCACAATTCCATATTCAGATCCTGGTATGCTGAGTCTGAGAGGCAGAATTATCATGCTGAAGTTTTGAAACAGTATTATGGATTACAGTAAGTCATGATGTGTCCTAGACCAGCAAATCTACTGAAGACCTGAATGTGCTTACAGTCTGCGGACACCCGATATAGATTACACTGGAGTAAATGGAAAAAAATGTGTAGATTGGATTTTTCTCCAAACTTTTAAGAGACCAATCGTTTAATAGAGCAGACTCAGACTGAACTTCAAAGCACATCTTTGAAATTTGCGAATGAATTACAAAATCAGAACAGAATTGTTATGCTGTTTGGTGTAACGGAACCTGATTAAGTTTGGTCTGGGATTAAGTTGTGGATGGGGTTAAATGTGTTTAGAGAAAACTGGTCCACTTTTGCGATTTACCGAACCACATAAACCACATTTTATTAAATATTAAAAACCTGTATCTGTATCTATGGAATGTGTTTGCACACACACACACACACACACACACACATGCACATACAGTATATGTATATATATATATATATATATATATATATATATATATATATATATATATATATATATAGAGAGAGAGAGAGAGAGAGAGAGAGCAAGCACACTCCATTAATATCGGCATCCTTGGTAAATATGATCAAAGAAGGCTGTAAAAAATTGTCTTCACTGTTTAACATTTTGATCCTTTGTTCAATAAATTCACAAAAATTCTCTCCTCTCATGGGTATGAAACAACTGCAAACACCACACAGGTTTATCCAAAAATATATCTTTGTTAAATATGGATGTGCACCATTTTAGTCAATATTTTGTGTTACCTCCCCTTGCCAAGATAACAGCTCTGAGTCTTCTCTTATAATGCCTGATTAGGTTGGAGAATACATGACAAGGGATCTGAGACAATTCCTCCATACAGTATCTCTCCAGATCCTTCAAATTTGAAGGTTCACTTTGGTGGACTCTCCTCTTCAGTTCACCGCACAGGTTTTCTATGGTTTCAAGTGAGGGGACTGGGATGTCCATGGCAGGACCTTGATTTTGTGTTCAGTGAACAATTTTTGTGTTGATTTTGATGCATGTTTTGGATCACTATCATGCTGGAAGATAGCCTATTTTAAGTTCTCTGGCAGAGGCAGTCAGGTTTTCATTTAATATCTATTGATATTTGTCCATGAGTCCATGATGCCATGTATCCTAACAAAATGTTCATGTCCTCTAGCAGAACAACAGCCCCAAAAAATTAAAGAGGCACGACCATATGTAACCGTGGGCATTTGGTACTTTTCCATATGGCTACCTCTCTATGTTTGCCAAAACCACCTCCAGTGTTTATTGCCAAAAAGCTCTATTTTGGTTTCATCTGACCATAGAACCCGATCCCATTTGAAGTTGCAGTAGTGTCTGGCAAATACCTGGTTATTCATGTATGGCTTGCCAAAGAGGCTTCATCAATTGAGGTGTGGCTGACCGGAATTGTAGCTGCATAGACCCTAATTTTAGAAGGAGCCAACCCTGCTGAGAAATGTTCCTGTAAGGTCTCCAGGGCTGTAGCTATTGTGCAGTTAATGGGTCTCAGTGCTGTTCCTCCCACCACGATAAAAAAGTTGCCAATTGAATGCATGCAATTTTCTCGTGGATGGGGCTCTAGCATTTAGCAAGGTCTCTACAATCTCATTGGAGAGGCCGGAAGCTATGCGTTGGTACCCCTCAGGGGCCAGACTCACAGATTCCATAGACAATATCTTGAGACAATAGGTCCCTGCAAACAAGAATATCTCAGGGAGTGCCATCCAGCAGAGATATTATCTATGAGAACCAAACTCAAGCAGGCCAATTCGGTGATACTAGCAGCAGACGTAACACGATCTTGGTGAACTCTCACTAGAGCCTGTGGGAGCAGAGCAATCAGGGGAAAGGTGTACAGATGTAACCTCGGCCACATATGTATCATGGCATCCAGCCCTGACTGTGTTTGGTGTAGGATGAGTAAGGGCGAAGCACAGTGGGCACCGTGTTGTCTCATCGGAGGCGAACATGTTCACTTCCTCTCTGCCAAACCTACGCCATATGGACTCACCCACTTGTGGACATAGCTTTCAATCCCCAGGCCTCAGCCCCTGCCTCAACAGATTATCTGTCCCCACATTCCGGTTGCCTGGAATGTACAAAACGATATTGAAACATGTTGCCTCCAAACACAATCCTCAGGAACTTCCTGTGATTGGGCAATGGAATCTGTCTCTTTTTTTAGAGGTTTTATTACAAATGAATCCTCAAACTGAGTCTGTGGAACAATAAGTTTGAGTGTCAACATCCTGAACCTGTTTGTCCGAAGAGAATGGTTCGGATGGTCAGGCTCTGCATTGTGTTGACTACTGTGGTGGGCATGCCTTGGATATTTTTTGGCTCGAGCCATCCTCTTCACAGTACATTCAGACAACATATACAGTGAGGGAAAAAAGTATTTGAATCCCCTGCTGATTTTGTACGTTTTCCCACTGCCAAAGAAATGATCAGTCTATAATTTTAATGGTAGGTTTATTTGAACAGTGAGAGACAGAATAACAACAAGAAAATCCAGAAAAATGCATGTCAAAAATTTAATAAATTGATTTGAATTTTAATGAGGGAAATATGTATTTGACCCCCTCTCAATCAGAAAGATTTCTGGCTCCCAGGTGTCTTTTATACGGGTAACAAGCTGAGATTAGGAGCACTCCCTTTAAGAGTGTGCTCCTAATCTCAGCTTGTTACCTGTATAAAAGACACCTGTCCACAGAAGCAATCAATCAATCAGATTCCAAGCTCTCCATCATGGCCAAGACCAAAGAACTCTCCAAGGATGTCAGGGACACGATTGTAGACCTACACAAGTCTGGAATGGGCTACAAGACCATTGCCAAGCAGCTTGGTGAGAAGGTGACAACAGTTGGTGCGATTATTCGCAAATGGAAGAAACACAAGGAAACTGCCAATCTCCCTCGGCCTGGGGCTCCATGCAAGATCTCACCTCGTGGAGTTGCAGTGATCATGAGAACAGTGAGGAATCAGCCCAGAACTACACAGGAGGACCTTGTCAATAATCTTAAGGCAGCTGGGACCATGGTCACCAAGAACACAATTGGTAACACACTACGCCGTGAAGGACTGAAATCCTGCAGCACTCGCAAGGGCCCCCTGCTCAAGAAAGCACATATACATGCCTGTCTGAAGTTTGCCAATGAACATCTGAATGATTCAGAGGACAACTGGGTGAAAGTGTTGTGGTCAGATGAGACCAAAATTGAGCTTTTTGGCATCAACTCAACTTGCCATGTTTGGAGGAGGAAGAATGCTGTCTATGACCCCAAGAACACCATTCCCACCATCAGATGTGGAGGTGGAAACATGCTTTTGGGCTGTTTTTCTGCTAAGGGGACAGGACAACTTCACCGCATCACAGGGACGATGGATGGGGCCATGTACCGTCAAATCTTGGGTGAGAACCTCCTTCCCTTAGCCAGGGCATTGAAAATGGGTTGTGGATGGGTATTCCAGCATGACAATGACCCAAAACACACGGCCAAAGCAACAAAGGAGTGGCTCAAGAAGAAGCACATTAAGGTCCTGGAGTGGCCTAGCCAGGCTTCAGACCTTAATCCCACAGAAAATCTGCGGAGAGAGCTGAAGGTTCAAGTTGCCAAACGTCAGCCTCGAAACCTTAATAACTTGGAGAAGATCTGCAAAGAGGAGGTGGACAAAATCCCTCCTGAGATGTGGACATCTGACCAACATACCGTTCCAAAACCACAGACATTAATATTAAGTTGTTGCTTCTATGCTATTATAATAATCTACGGTCTTCTGGGAAGGCTTTCCACTAGATTTTGCAGTGTGGCTGTGGGGATTTGTGCTCTTTCACACACAAGTGCTTTAGGGAGGCCAGGTACTGTTGCCAGGTGCTAAGTTGGTGTTCCAGTTCCTCCCAAAGGTGGTCAGTTGAGGTCAAAGTGCTGTGCAGGACACTTGAGTACTTCTACACCAACCTGTGGCAAAACATGTCTTCATGCAGCTTGCTTTGTGCACAGGTGCATTATCATGCTGGAATAGGTTTAGTTCCAATGAAAGGAAATCTCAATGCTACACCATAGAAAGACATTGTAGACAAAGTGTGCTTTCAACTTTGTGAAAACAGTTTGAAGAAAAGCCACATATGGGTGTGATAGACAGGTGTTCACGTACTTTTGGCCATATAGTGTATCTTGACCCATGCCATAAGTGTATACAAGAACCCCTGGATCACCAGATGCAAATATTTTAGTGTCATCTTACCACAATAAAGGATTACAATAGGAGTTCCATTGACACACTATGACGGTAAGCTTAATAAATAGTATCATATTTATGCATTTACTACTGGCCTTGGATATCATTCTCTATATTTTGATAGAACAAATCCTGAATTTCTGGGTGAAATATAATTCCAATGCCCAATTTCAGTATTAAATCCTCACCACATGCATATAACTAAGCTCTGCATATGGCCTATGCATGTGGACACATCGCTCTCTCTTTTGCTCTCTCAGTGCCTTCTAGTTTTCTCACCACATCAACAACAGTGGTGCAACTTAATGTAAAAAAAA
Source organism: Ameiurus melas (assembly GCA_012411365.1). Lineage (NCBI taxonomy): Eukaryota > Metazoa > Chordata > Actinopteri > Siluriformes > Ictaluridae > Ameiurus > Ameiurus melas. The sequence continues at coordinate 9,532,199 of CM022766.1, read as the reverse complement.
TGTTCCAAAAACATACAAAACCAACAAAAAATAATAAATAAAATGTTCAACTCCATGAATGTGAAGCTTTGATAGATTTATCCCCTTCAAATAATGCAGAATAAGATTTAATAAGGTCTTTCATATCAGCGAGTACAAAGCGTGGCATTAGCATTAAAGCACGTGTCGGGGTGCAGGCGAGTTGCGCGTGGCTTTAAGCACATTGATGTGTAGGTTCTAGGCGCCGCAGCTGCATTGTTTCATCTGAAAGCCATGACAGGTATTGAGGTGATTATTAACAGTCTGAACAGCTCTGCTCAGGAGGCAGAGGGTTTGAAATGGTGAAATACAGACAGCTGAGGCAAAGGTTCATCTAAAATAAATCCTGCAGGGAAAGACACACATCATCCAGGCGAAACGACATCTGCTCAGGCACACAGATTTAACCTACACTCTGTTGTTCAAACAATCAGAGATTGAAAGAATTGTGACAGACTTCTTGAGATACTGAAATATAAACCATTACCTGCCTGTCAGTTTAACTCAATTATGCTGTTTTTCCCACAAAAAAACATGTGGGGAGAACAGTTTCTTTTTCTTTCTCTGAATTGGCTTAGTCTTTCCATCTCTCTTTCTCTGTCACCCCTTCTTTTTCTCTATCTTTTTGTCCCACTCTGTTCCAAACTCTTGTTTTGTCTGGCTAATTTTTTGTGCTTTTTCTACCATAATTTTTTTTTCTTTTTTACGTTCCAGCTTTCTGATTTGGCCATCTATTTATTCAAATGTTTTATCATCATACAGGGCACTCAGGGCAGCAGTGAGAAATGAATCCCCAACCCTGGCAGTGTGAAGCGAACATGCTAACATGCTAAGCCATACGCCCTAGTTACATACATAACCTTTCAATTTATGTACTTAATAATGCACTTAATTAGGCAAACACACATATATCAGGGGAACAGACAATGTGCTGACATTCCCTGTCAGCAGCTAAGCTTTACTAATGCTGAAAAATCTATGAGCTGCTTGGCATGCATTTCCGGTCACTTGAAATGGCATTTGTGCAATTCATTTAAAGATTTCATCCAAGTTTGTCACTACAGCATATGGCTTTCTTCTACTGAAGTTTAACTCACCTTTTCATATGAGCAACACAAATGAATGTTTAAAACCTCACAGCAGTGAAGGAGTTAAGATTGACTAAGGTCATGTTATTAGGCTGCAGCCAGTCAGAAGAAACTCTGAGCTTACTTCAACTCATCTACCTGCTAAGGGGACAGTGCAGGCAGCAGTTTTCAGCATAAAGATTAAAGAACGGGTTAACTTTGGCAATAAAGAGGATGTTTGCCTTTGCTGTTGCTTTGGAGGAAAAAAGTCAAGGGAACTTTCTACAAGCAGCCACAGTCACTGTGGGACGTCACATAGCACACTGGTTGAACGTCCCAAAAAGTTGTTATTTTTAGTTGTATTAAAACATAGTAATTGGATAAATGGTAATAAAATATTTCCTATTATTAATTTAATTTTTATTTATTATCTCATGTCACAAATCTTTTAAGATTCGCTTCCTAAGAAGACTCATTATCAACACTGTATCCTCCCTGTTTGTTTTTCTTACTTTCCCCCCAACTTGTGATCTGACTGGTCTGTGTGGTGGGGTGTCGGCGTGTGGTTTGTAAACATATTAATAGAATCTGGATATCTACACACAATTGTTTGCACTTATCCGCCTTTTCTGTTATTTTATGACTTTGTTTGTGAACTACCTTGTCACACAATTGATTACTCCATATATAGAAAATTATATGTAAAGTAACCATGATTTCATGTGTATTAGATTATAACATTAAAATTAACAAGTGTACGGATGAATAAATAAATACAGGGCAGAATCGAATATGGAGTTGAAATGAAAGTGATGAGAAGAAGGTTGTCAAGGCAGGGTCAGTGCAAAGGTCAAAAGTCACTCTTCTGACCTTTCCACCAGGACACCGGGGTGTCCCCCATTGGCCCTTCTCTATCATGGCCCCCTAACAATACCCATCTATGAATTTGCAACATCACTCTCTCCTCTCCATTAAGGGCTGGAGTGTAGTAGGTATTCTGGTGCTCTGACCCCAACTTCCTAACATGCTGGGGTATGCAAAATAAAGAATTTCACTGTGCTGTAATGTATAAATGACTAATAAGACTCATTATCATTATCACTATGGCTGCTGTCGCATCATCCAGTTGGATGCTACACCTGGATGTAGTGTCTAGAAAAGTGTCTAAATAAATGTAACTGTAACTCTTTTGTTAAAGATCAAGTCAACGTTTCTCTCTTTGAATGGCACTTCAGGTCAGAGCTTTACTTAAAAGTATGAAAATATAAAGTGTATATAATATTAAATATGGTATAATGAAACACAGGTTTACATCATGACAAATGTTCAGCAATTTTCATAAAGTCACACTAATGCCATGGTTTTAATACAAAAGTCCTTGACAATATAACAGCAAATTCACAGAGAAAAAAAATCTAACCCTTCCATACTAGAATGTGTTTTGGATTTTTTTATTGATGTCCCTGTGTGTAACTATTCACCCAGAGCAAATTGTTAAATAATTAGTATTGTGATTATGATTATGATTATGATTATTATTAGTAGTAGTAATAGTAGTAGTAATAGTAGTAGTAGTAGTAGTTTAAGTTACAATGAACCTCCCTTTCAAAATAATTAAACGTCATTTAAATGTGTATCAAATTGTACTATTCTAAAGTGAAGATCTGCAAATGTATTCATTTCTTTGGCTGCCTTTATCAAGTGCCCTATAAAATGCGTATTTTCTGTGTTTACTTTAGTGTGCAGCATTCATCTTTATGGAACTGCACTGAGTTTGTTAATTACTAGATTGGTACCTTTAATATTGCTCTGTATGTATGTGATTGTAGCTTAACAAAATCCTTCACATTGTTAACTTTCATTGTATTACATACTACAATAGCTATATTATAACTGGGAATATGTAGACATATTGGGATTTTTTTACATTTTTTAAATAATTTTTGAGACATTAAGTAAGTTATTCAATTGTGACTTGATTATGATGCGAATAGTTTGCTAAAAGTGGCGTTTAACATGTCTGAAAGCATTTGAAAATTTGAACAAAATGTAGGTTAACTTTTTTTTCTACCAAAGGGGCAGTGGCCATCACCTCCCTCTGCACGTCTCCAATAGCTCAGACATGTCCTTAATAAGACTTGATGATGGCTATAGCCTCTGGGCTTGCTGCGAGAAACCAAACAGAAGAAATAGACACAAATGAGAACAGAAACAATCAAAAATAGAATGAGAACACAGAGAGAGATGCTCATTCAGAGACAGCCGTTCATTTTTCAGACTGCTGTAATTCACATTAATTAAGTGTACTTAGGGTGTTTTCACACTTGAGTCCTCTTTAACCCTCTTACCCCTATGTTCCCACAGTATTATGTCCCATAACCCATAACATTTTAATTTTAACATTTTTAGGCCTTGAACTAACTTATAATAATGTATTTTTGTAAATTATGCAGTTCAGTGTTTTTATTAAACTTACAGCACAATTCTTAACTAGAGAAATTACGAAAAATGCTCGCTAAAATCATTATATTCATTTTGAAGTGCCATACGAGCATCAGCGTGGTCAATGCCTTTGAGTAAATTCAAGTATATAATAAATAAATAAATAAATAAATGCATTTTGGCGCCAAAAGTCAAGTTTCTGGTGATAATCAGACCAGCAGGTAGTGTTTTCACGAATGCACAGAAATTGTCAGGTTATGACTCCAAACCCCTGCAGTGTCAGTCGCACTGGTTGATGGATCAGAGTTTGGGTCACTATCAGTTTCGGTTTCGGTTTCAACATTGTCTGAACTTTCACTGCTGTCACTATCTCGAATCCTCGCTCTCGCCTGTGTAACTGTGTATGTTTTCTTTTTTTTTTCACTGTTTTAGATGTACCTGTGTTCACTGTAGGTGTAACTTTAGCTGGAACACGATTAGCTTTTCGCTTTGGCATTTTTAGTGCACTTCTACTATTACACCAATATTCACGCTTGGATCAGCTTCATCATAATGCCGGCGTAATAACGTATTCACGTCGTGACGTCATGACGTCATCAACCTTCCGGATCAAAATAATAATAATTAAATAAGTAAGGAATCATAACAGAGTAATGCTGGTATACCAGCCTTGGCGAGAAAACGCCTACACAAAAAAGCCCCCAGGGGGGGGGGGGGGGGGGGGGTTGGGCGCCCCCGGGCCGGTGGGTGTTGTTCCCCGCCCCCCCAACAAAAAAAAACCCGCCCCTTTTTTTCCCCGGGGGAAGGAAAAAAAAAAAACAAAACAACCAGACCCCTTGAAGTGACCAATAGGAGAACCAAGTGAAAAAGGACACAGTACTCTTTACACTCACACTGGCCCTGTCCCTGAAAGAGGACTCAGATGATTTTTTTTGCAATGAAAATACCATTATCATCCTCACAGATGTCAATACTTCTTCCCTCTATGACATCCATTGGGTTAATGCAAGGGCTTGTACCAATAATTTAATCTAAAATCATGCAATACATAAAATTGTAGAGAGGCTGACTGTCCACTAGATCGCAGTTTATCTCATGTGGCTGTATACGTCTGGCAATTTTTTTCTCACTATAACTTGGCACTGCAAGGTGGCCTGCTTAAATTCTGCCTTTCAGTTTTGCTGAAAATTTAAGAAAACACTTTCAAATTTCTGTGTGTGGTTGATGGTTGTTTCTTAATATAGCCTTCCTTCTAAAATTGGAGAAGAGTGACCATTTCCTTATCTGTCTATAACATCCTTATTCCAGCAGAAGTAGCCATGTTGAATAGCGCAATTTGTACAGAAACCTGTATGAGAATTCATTAATGGAAAATTCAACTGAGCCCAGAGCTATTTGTGTTCAAAGTGCACAAGCCGTACCATTAGATGAAAGAGAACCATACTCAGACCACCTCCCAAGATGGTCTTGGTTCAGTTCACTTTAAAAGGGTCTAAGGTTGTTCACACATGGGCCACAAATCCAGCAAACCATGCTCAGACCCCTGAAAAGGACCAATTGTGAAAACACTCTTAGTAATTAGAAATGAAGCGTGTTTTGCCCTGCAAGAATTGGACCAATTCATTCCACTAAATTGAAAGTTTATTTCAGCATTAAATATGCTAATCACTGGTAACAGTACTTAGGAAACAAATTGCTAAACAACTGAAAAATATATACTTAATAGGTGGACTGATGTGTGGTGCAACATAATAGCATGTTTTGTAGCTTAAATAATTTATACAGGTACCAACATGCTATCCATATTTGGCAGACTAGAATAAACTGGCACTATTAGCATAGCAATGTTTATCAATCACATATCTTCACTGTTTATACCAGAGTTGCACTGACGCACAGAAAAACTTTTTTTTTATGTTAACAAGTGAAGACTGCATTACCTGACATGTTTCTAACAGTTATATTGATGGCCCGAGAATGCGTTTAATAATCCTTTATCAACATTAATTCAAAGTAGTTATGCAGCATTGTTACCCTTCTATTATATTATGGATTTAGACAAAATAACAATTAAGGCAAATCAAACTGAACCCCAGACTCTGAACTAAATGCCTTCTTAAGAACTATTATCTGGATTAATACAAATCTGTCATGTTTTTCATTTGAAATATATTGTAGCAATCTATAGAATCAGGGACTAACTTTTATTATTATGACATATAGTTTGAGAACTATACATAGATACTGTATGTGAACTCAGTTGGTAGAAAAAATCTCTATAGTAGTGTTGGGTTCAAGACCATGCTAGCCGAGATCAAGACCAAGTATGACGGGGGGCAAGACAAGACAGGACTAACACCACACATGGCCGAGTCCATATCAAGACCGAGACCAGATGCACAGATGTGTTAATTTGCTGGTTGTAGTATTTTCCTAACCTGACATGACATTTCTGCTGAATTAACTAAAATGACTCCTCTACTTATTTATTATAAATTTGTACAAATAAGAGCATGAGACATACACAGTATGCATAGGCCATTCATTGATCAAGCAATGCTGTCTAAAATTTCATCTGAGTCTATGACCAGACCAAGATCATTGATTTGTGGTCTCAAGACTGGTCTCTAGTACCACAACATTAATCTATAGTATGCTTTAGCTAAAGTTAACATCATAAATGTGCACACTTAATATATGCTGGATTCAATAAAGAGTATTACCATTGATCTGTTATGAACCTGTTATGAACTGAGATCATGGTTAAAATGAATATGTAACCACCTCTTTTGTCTTGTAAAATGGAACAATTAGCTAGGAGTTGTTTTTAAAAGTAAAAGTAATGAGGAAACAATGCAACTTAATAAATATCACGTACACTGTAAACTTGGCATACTGTATTTTTATCTAAAGCAGCTTGCAACCAGGACAGGATCTGAAATCAAAGCATAAAGTGAGCGGTTGAAAATTTTGTGTCTTGATAATTGACCAGCTACGACAGTCTTTCAAGTCCTAGGATGTCTAATAAGACTAATAATACCCTAATATAAAGTGCAGGTAACTGCTAGTGTGTACTCATTGTGCATTAATCATGATATGTATGAATTCATGAATTATACATCTTAGAATGGTAGCAAAGAAGATGAGTGCCATGTTGTTTCCTTTCTTTTGTTGAATACTGTTTGATTTAAATACGATAGTTCTGGTTTTCTATTTGTTCAGTCAATACTAAGCAGAAAAATGCACAAATGAACCACACACAGACAAACCACAATGCCAGCCACAGCAATAAACCACATTACAATGCTTTTAGCCTATATTACAACATAAAACAAAAAATTACCGAGTCTCAATATGGACAAAATGAATCAAAATGATGACAGGATGCCTGTATTTGTGTAAGTATTTTGCTGCATTTGGGTGTATGGATGTGTGTGTGGAGGGAGATTTAGCAGGATGAGTAAGAGGCCACATTGTTTGTCTCGAATGGCGGCTGCTGCTATTGAAAAGGCATCACGCTAGCAGCCTGCGGGCTCACGCCAGACATCAACAATCGCACTTCAATCGCTTGTGCACACTGATCCTGTATTCACACAACACTTAATCATCCCTCTTAACGGTGGAAACACACTTTTCTTACACACACAGACACATGCCTGGGGAAAAGACTGAGCTCTGCGTTCAACTCCTGGCAGACTGACTCATGTCTTGCTGAAATGTGCTACATGTATCTTAGGCCTGAAAGTGTATTTTACAAGTCCCTATGCATTTATAAAACAGCCTCGCTGAGGGCACTTTTTTGCTTTAAAGTCAATCCTTCCATTTTAATTTTCAGAGGCAGCTGAGAGTCTGAAAATGACAATATTTAATACTGATAGCTCAGAGTATTGCTTTGTACTTCCTTAACACTTGTAACAAAAGCTCTGCCTTGATATTTTTGTGGTAAAATTGTGGATATACTGCATATCTAAGAAATAAAACACGACAAGGAGTGCTGTTATAAGAATATAATCAAAGACAAGGTGCTGTGAAGAGGCCTGACGCAAAGCACAGTTATTGTTACCACTACAAAATTGTTGTTGTTTTTTTCACATACCACAGCAAGTTGCCAATGCTAGCGATTATTGTCATTGTTTATTAAATAATGGCACATCGTAATTTTTAAATGTGGAAGAATGTCTGTGAAATCAGTTAGTTTCTTCATCAGCTACTCTTTTTTTTTATCTATCTTGAAGTTAATAAGACAATTCAGCCTGTCTTGTTACCAAGAATTCATCAGTCCTGAAGAATTTCCTATATCAGAATATCTAAATTTACAACTTTACCTCTTACTGTGACACTGCACTGCATTGGACAGTCCTTCTGTTAATGCTAAATAAACATCTCCTTAAAGAAAACTAGACAATATCAACAATTACACTTTTTTTTTAATCTATGGAGCATATGTCATTCAAATCCCTGTGTAAGTTGTTACTATGGAAATAATAACATGTGTATAAGAGTGTGATTAATTAAAAAAATCAATTAGACGGTTAGCTAGCTATTGAGCAGATTGTAGTAGCAGTTAGTTATGACATTACTTTTCTATGTTTTTTACAGTATTAATTTACACCTGATGACATGTTTACCTTATTTATAAGTTTTCTTGATGGCTTGTGGAAGGAATTCTATTCCCTTATTTTTCACATGAAACTGAGGATAGAAAAAAGAAAGAAAAAGAAATAAAGAGACAGAAATTGAAGCAAACTGAAGAGTGTGAGACCTCAGGGGCTACAATAGAGATAAGAGGGGGGAATGAAAGAAATGCTGAGGCAGAAATAGATGAATAGTATCTAGTCCTGCTGTTCTGAGTTTTTTGGGTTTTTTTTACTCACATTTTTCCGAATGTCAACAGAAATCTGTCATTTTCACTACATCCCCTTTCTCCTCTTAACATTCACTCATTCTGTTGCTTCACACGGTTCCTCTCTGTCCTTCACTGCATTATTTATGAAGCTAATCTGTCAGTGTTTAAGAGAATGGAGAGCCCCATGATTAGCTGAAACAGCTTTATAGCTTTGTGAAGTCCCAGTGGTGTCATCTGCCATAAACAGCTGGAGACGAATGGGTATGGTGGTTGGATTCTTCTCCCTCTGCCTGATACGTAGTTGGGTCCAAATTTATAAACGTGCTACCAAGAACTGGTTTTATCACACGAAATTAGGGAATTACATTTTGCAAATAAGATTATGTATCTATTATGCATCACTATAGTGAGTGTACTGTGTTAATCTGCTGAATTTTCTAATCTAATCAGACAGTAAGTGTTTATTTTTATTTTTAATTGATTTTTTAAATAATAGCAACTCTGACGGTAGTGCTGGCTCTAATTCTAATCACAGGTTTATATACTGCTCAAAAAATAAATAAAGGGAACACTTAAACAGCACAATGTAACTCCAAGAATTCCCGTTTTTTTAGCAGTATATTAATGTGCTCTTTCATATACTTTATATTATTGTTTCTAAAGTAACATCAAACACAGGGACTTGTACAGAAGATGTTCCATATATAATAAGAAAATTGTGTTGAAACTTAACAAACCAGAATGTCTTATCTTTGATACATTGAAGCTTTCTTTAAGCAGACATTTATAGAAGGAGGCTTGGGTGTCAGTGCTTTGTAATAGTCATTAACATGGGAAAATCTTCAGGACAGGAATTTGTGCTGTCTGGTGTCTCTGTAACATGACCAGCTGCCTTTTTTGTCCTAATAACTTCAAAATAGAGATACGCTAGATTTTTCACATCTTTAAATGTAGCTTCAAACAGATGAAAGTTATGACAAGTTGTTCATTTATGTGATCACATCATGTTTACTGACTTTGCATGTTCCTAAGTGTAGAAAATGGGTTTCCTCTGGGTTCTCTGGTTTCCTCCCACCTCTGAAAAATAAGACATTGGGCAAACGTTTGTGGATACCTGTTCATCAAAACCATATGTCATTTTTGAACATCCCATTCTGGATTTAGTTCCTCCTTATAATAATGTTATAATAATGTCTACTCTTCTGGTAAGACTTTTCACTTGATTTTGGCTGTGGGTAATTAGTGAGGAGTATTAGTGAGGTCAGGCACTGATGTTAGTTGAGGAGGTCTGGGGTGCAGTCAGTGTTCCAGTTCATCCCAAAGGTTTTCAGTGGGGTTGAGGTCAGGGCTCTGTGCAGGACACTTGAGTTCTTCTACTCCAACCTTGGCAAACCATGTCTTCATGGACTTCACTTTGTTCACAAGGTCATTTTTTTATACTGGAACATTTTTGGGCTCAACCCCTTAGAGGCAGTAAACGAAATTGTAATACTACAGTAAGTTTCAGGCCCACATATAGGCTCACATATAAATGTGATGGTCATGTGCCCACATACTTTTAGCCATATAGTGTAGGTGACCTGCTGTAATAACACTAACAAATCAACTACTGTAACAGCACGAGAAGCATGGCTTTGATTTTCTTTTTTTAAAAAGTGGATATCAAAATATGATCAAATAAGAGTTTTATTTCCTGCCTTCCTCTCTTGTTTCTTATTTCCTCTGTTGTAAAGCCATATATTATAATGGTAAGAAGGAATTCATGTGCCAATGGTTCCTTGGAATTGTTTCTAATTTCACACCAGTAATAGGACCTAAAACCCTTCCTTATCTAAAATTCAGTCCACTCCATCACAACATTACTCTTCCTCATCTCCCTTCTATCCTTCAAAACCAGTGTGATAACACACACACACACACACACACACACACTATAGGTGTTATGATGAAAAGTACACAGTTTTGATGTCGTATGCCCCCTCTGACACTTCCCACTTATTAGCTAGTTTTCATACAGGCTTCAATCAGGCTTCTTAATCCTCCAAGGGGAAGAGCGGTTTTAATTCACCGATTGACCGATAAGCGATGCAGGCTGAGGAGAAAAAGGGATAGTGTGTGAGAGAGGGAGAGAGAGTGACAGAATGGCTTACATGTAGATGAATCCTGCTTACAAGATGGAACCGTGGGCATTAGCTGTCGATCTGAAGCCCCGACCCCCGGTCTCCCGTCCCCCGTCCCCTACCCTCTTCTTCTCCCTCCTTCTTCTCCACCATTACCCTTGCTGATTGCAATCTTTCAGCGCCATTGGGTCCCGAGCCTGGGCTGTGTTTAATCTGCCTTTAATCCAATAGATTTTAAATATTCCCCCTGCTCCCACAGTCTGCAGGCAATTAACTGGCCTTCTGATGCTCTTCTTATCAGTTGCCTCCTTGTATCAGCTCCAAGCAGCCTCCAGACACTGCCAACCTGACAAATAATACCCGCCATTTACCGCCGAGACCAGCCAACACACACCCAGCTCCTCTGCATTATAAACAGGTATTTGGTAAACATATCATATGGATGCATGCACACAACTGGTAAACCTGAAATCCTGCTTTCTTCTGTAAGGAAAAAACTAAGCAAATACAAAACAAAAGGCTAATGCTATACTGAATAGGACGTATGTGTATATGCCGATGTAGGAAGAATTTTAAGTGCCTAAACTGTGATAAAGGATTTAGTAAGGAAAATGCTGCATCCTTTGTTTTAAAATGTAACACCTTGGTAAGGGAGATGTTGAGGTTTCAGGTTAGAAGACATACAGGGTATACCTAGAAAAAAAAACAGACTTAATTTAACAAAAACAAACTCTCTGAATTATGTCACCACAAAATTATTTAAAGACAGCCAAAAACTATTCAATAAAGGATGAAAAAACAGATACTGATGTGGATGCTGCTGATAATCAAAGTGATAAATAACTCACTTCACACTGTTATCATTGGGGGTGTATCCATCAGATGATTTGGATCAGTACATCAAGGCAGTGATTGAAATGAACTGAGGCAACAATCATTGATTAACATTATAATATTATAAATTATAATTGATTATAAAAATGACAGAGAGCTGGTGTGTTTAAAATAATTCTCTTTTTTTTATGTTGTTCATTTAGTTTTATGGAAGCTTGCTGGCTTAATGGTTAACACGTTTGCCTCGTCCCTCCAGGGTTGGGGGTTCGAAATCCCACCTCCACCCTGTGTGTGCAGAGTTTGCATGTTCTCTCTATGCTTTGGGGATTTCCTCTGGGTACTCTGGGTTCCTCCCCCTGTCCAAAGACATGCGTTGTAGGCTGATTGGCCTTTCCAAATTGGGTTGTGACCTGTCCAGGGTGTTGCCCACCTTGTGCCCCAAGATCCTTGGGATGGTCTCCAGGCTCCCTTGTGACCCTGTGCAGGATAAACAGTACAGAAAATGGATGGAAACTTAAAATAGTTATTCTCTATGCAATAATTCTCAAATCAACAGAATTGTTCAGTATCAAAGCAGATTCAGTTACAGTATATCATCAAATATTAAACTGTTGCCTTATGAATCAAAATGGCATTGTAGTTTATCAAGTTCAAGCCTGAGGTTGAACATGATAACTACACTCCTAGTAAATGGATCATAGTATAAAATATGGAAGTAATGTTGTTTTTTTCGCTGTAAATGGATTAGGTTATAAATGTAGATGTAGGTACGGCATGTTTTCGTGGAATTTGAATCTTTAAACACAAATTTCAGTCATAGCCAGACAAAATGCTATAACTTTATTTCTGATTGAGATACATGCAAATGGGAAACATATTCCTTGAAAATCTGTAGTTTCTAGAACTATGTAATGTCTAAATTGGCTACAAAATGGCAAAACTGAAATCCTCGACATGATTAAATGTACACCTGCACCGCTTACCTGGAACTTTGGTTCAGCATTGTTTGCTGTGAATAATTCCAAAGTAATATGTAATCCTAACCCAAAATTTACCGGAAATAGCATTTCACTGAAAAAAAAAGAAAAAAAAGACACCTCTGTAAACGGAAATTCCTTGAATATAGTCAAATTTTTCTCATTAAAGTTCACAATAATCCAAATATAAGATTATTAAACCTATTTCAAGCTATTTACACTAATTTCAAGTTTTAAATAGGTTTGTTCTTTTGGCAGATTATTTATCAAATTTATTTAATAATTTATTTCTAGAAATAAACCAAATTTCTGCCAACAGAATAAGAAAACAACAACGCTGTCCTAACACGAGTTGCTTATTTTGCTGACAAATCACCATGCTTATGAGACAATTTCACAATAAAAAAAAAACATTCTTACGGTATTCATAACTTTTGAAGTACAAATTGCAATGTGCTGCGGTGTAAATACAGTGTAGATTTAGTATTAATTATGTCTGCTTTACATTTTATATACAAATGTCTCAAAGGCTAAATAGTTAGCTAAATTATCTGAAAAGATTCTGCTTGAAATTTGAAATTCTTAGAGAGAGACACAAATGATCATTCAGTAGTCTGAGATCGTTTATAATTCTGTATATCTCAAAACTGGCAAAAATCACACACACACACACACACACACACACACACACACCATCAGTGTGTACTGTCTCATGTAAACTGCTGATAAAGATCAGTTGAGTTTCATGACATCATCAGAGAAGTGTGACAGGTTTTCCCTTCACGAGAGTGTGTCTCAGATTGGCCATTTAGACTAATGGTGCCAGGAGATCAATAGATTAAAATCAGTTAAAAATCCTGTCATAAAGATACACACACACACACACACACACACATGCACACACACACACACACACAAATGCACATTTTGTCCCATGTGCTTTACCAAACACTTAACACTTAAAAATTTCTAGATAGGGTGCATCTGTATATTGTGTGTGTGTGTGTGTGTGTGTGTGTGTGTGTCAGATTTTCCCTGAAGGCTCATATTTCATTGCACACATGACACTTGCCATCAAAATCGCATTCAATTACCATTAAACTCAGCAGGCTAGCTTTAATATCTGTATTAAGAGGGTATACACACAAACACACACACACACACACAGTGATAGGGTAAGATGTACACTACCAGTCAAAAGTCTGGAAACACTTGACTAAAAGGTTTCTCATGATGTTAAAAAACTTATATTTGTTCCAACACATACATTCACAGTAACAGAAAATTAACATTTTAATTGCATATATATGTGTGTGTGTGTGTGTGTGTCAATTTGGACATTTTCACTTAGGGGTGTAATCACTTTTGTTACCAGCGGTTTAGACATTAATGGCTGTGTGTTGAGTTATTTTGAGGGGACAGCAAATTTACACTGTTCCACAAACTGTACACTCACTACTTTACATTGTAGCAAAGTGTCATTTCTTCAGTGTTGTCAAATGTGAAGATATAATCAAATATTTACAAAAAAGTGAGATACTATTATATATATATATATATATATATATATATATATATATATATATATATATATATATATATATATATATATATATATATATATAATATTTATTTTTTTATTTTTTTATTTTTTTATTTTAAATGGATGACTCAGCTAAATATTCAGAAAAGCAGCCAATAAGCGTCCAGGGAAAATTCTAGGCAAAAAGGGGGTCTACGTCGGAGATGCTAAAATAGTAAATTATTTTGATTTGTTTTGGATTTTTTATTACAACATAATTCCCATAGTTCCATTTGTGTTACTCCAGAGCTTTGATTACTTTATTATTATTCTAAAATGTTGGGCGGGCGTAAATAAATAATGAGTTTGTCTAGACTTTTGACCAGTAGTGTTCAAAATATCCACATCACTGGTTTGTGAATACATTTTACATGAAGTGTGATATTAAGAATAGCTAGATTAAACTGAGAATGCTAAAAAACAGGGGAGAGAGAGAGAGAGAGAGAGAGAGAGAGAGAGAGAGAGAGAGAATATACTGTGTAAAGGCCTTTAGAGGGTCACTGCAAAGGTTCCATGGATATATATCTTATATTTTGTTGCTCTCTCTCTCTCTCTCTCTCTCTCTCACTCTCTCTCTCTGGATTACACAAGGACCTTGTATCCTTTCTAACACTTGATAACACACTGTAAATCCAGTGTGTCACCACACACATACACACACACACACACACACACAGGTCAAACTAGTGTTCTCTAAGGCACAAAAAACACACCCAGACCAGGAGACTAGGGCAGTGACCAATCAGAGGTGCTCGCTTTATCATCCAGGGTTTGAGTTGGGAGGGGGCGGAGCTGAGGCACTAAGTCACTACACTGACTGCTAAGCCTGCTTCGGTTATGCTAGCTCGGAGATGGGAGCCTAAGGCTGGATTTGTGACAGCCAAATCACATCAGTCTATGCTGATTAGCTCCCCTCTTTCTCTCTCTCTCTCTCTCTCTCTCTCTCTCTCTCTCTCTCCATATCCCCCTCTCTTTCTTTTTCTCTTTTCCTATCTCCCTCTCTCTCTCTCTCTACACCCTCCCTCCCCTAGATTTACAGAGTGAGGGAGAGATGGAGGAGGAAAGAACCAGGCTTTTTAATAGGAAAACGATCGCTATCTCCAAATTGAGTCTCTGCAAACTTTAATAAAGGCTACAGGGTTGAGTGGCATTTTGCATGCTGATTCCGGCCCCGATTGGAGGCCTTTTTTTGATGAGAGCGGGTTGCCATGGGGAAAAAAACGTGCTCCTAGAGAGAGAGAGAGAGAGAGAGAGAGAGAGAGAGAGAGAGAGAGAGAGAGAGAGAGAGAGAGAGAGAGAGAAACTTCCATCTAAAATCTCCTGAATATTTTTTTTCTGGAAAAGTGATTGACTGCTGAATATGAATGTGTGAAGCGCAGAGCAGGGCACCAGGTGGATGGAGAGAGAGAGAAAGAAAAAGAAAGTCTTTCTCCAGAGGTGGAAAATAAACCAGTTCCAATCGCTGCAGCTTTTGCCGACATTTGGGAAAGAGGCATTAAATGTACGGTGTCGAGGCTGTAGACATAGTACAGACAAGAAGGTGAGAGAGAGAGAAAGAGAAAGACAGAGAGAGAGAGAGAGAGAGAGAGTGAAATGCAACCACATACCATCTTAAATAAATATCCACTGGTATTAACACTGGTATTAACATCTATTTCCAGTGGTGTATTTTAGCCCAACAATCTGCATTATTTGTAGGCACAGTGGATAATCCGAAATACATTCTATGGTCATAGTGATTTTAAATGTTTACTTTATTCGTTGGCCAGTCCATAAGATTCCTATATGACTTTCAGGAAATGCCTCATCATATACAGTGAGGGAAAGAAGTATTTGATCCCCTGCTGATTTTGTATGTTTGCCCAATGGCAAAGAAATGATCAGTCTATAATTTTAATGGTAGGGTTATTTGAACAGTGAGAAACAGAATTACAACAAGAAAATCCAGAAAAACGCATGTCAGAAATGTTATAAATTGATTTGCATTTTAATGAGGGAAAATAAATATTTGACCCCGTCTCAATCAGAAAGATTTCTGGCTCCCAGGTGTCTTTTATACAGGTAACGAGCTGAGATTAGGAGCACATTCTTAAAGGGAATGCTCCTAATCTCAGCTTGTTACCTGTTGTCGCGACGGACTGACACTCGGTGTGAGAGGGAAGGAAATCGCTCCATCTCCGACTGCCGTGCCGGCGCGAAGCAGGCAGCCCCGCGCCGGACCCCGCGCTAACCGGAAAGGACGCCATGGCGTGGAGGACCAGCCGATGCCGTACCGTCCAGGGATTGGAGAATCGGTCGGAAGAATTCCACCACTCCCTAACCAGAAGGGGAAAATAAAAGGACGCCCTTCCGCCCCTGGAGGGTTGAGTACTGACTCACCGAAACGGTTGGCGTCCGGAACGGTTCGAGAACAGGTATTCCACGCATACTCGCTTTAAGGTGACTAATCTCTCTCTCCCCATGTTTTTTTCACAAGGCACCGAAACGGACGAGGACGACGCCGGCTGAGACGAGACGCAGCGCTGCGGGACAGCTCGAGAACCCCGAGGCTTCTTCCGGGATTCGCCCGACACGCTTCCGCGAGCGTCACGACGTCAGCCCGCCTCCGCAGACCTACACACACACCCACACAAACTTGCACTCCAGAATGAAAATAAAGCCTCAGCGTTTGCCCTACTCCCGCCTCCGTGTCTCTGTGCTCCGCCCTTTCCCGCTACACTCTATAAAAGACACCTGTCCACAGAAGCAATCAATCAATCAGATTCCAAACTCTCCACCATGGCCAAGACCAAAGAGCTCTCCAAGGATGTCAGGGACAAGATTGTAGACCTACACAAGTCTGGAATGAGCTACAAGACCATTGCCAAGCAGCTTGGTGAGAAGGTGATAACAGTTGGTGCGATTATTCGCAAATGGAAGAAACACAAAAGAACTGCCAATCTCCCTCGGCCTGGGGCTCCATGCAAGATCTCACCTCATGGAGTTGCAATGATCATGAGAACTACACAGGAGGATCTTGTCAATGATCTCTAGGCAGCTGGGACCATAGTCACCAAGAAAACAATTGGTAACACACGGGCCTGCTCAAGAAAGCACATATACATGCCCATCTGAAGTTTGCCAATGAACATCTGAATGATTCAGGGACAACTGGGTGAAAGTGTTGTGGTCAGATGAGACCAAAATGGAGCTTTTTGGCATCAAATCAACTCGCAGTGTTTGGAGGAGGAAGAATGCTGTCTATGACCCCAAGAACACCATCCCCACCATCAAACATGGAGATGGAAAAATTATGCTTTGGGGGTGTTTTTCTGCTAAGGGGACAGGACAACTTCACCGCAGCACAGGGATGATGGACGGGGCCATGTACTGTCAAATCTTGGGTGAGAAACTCCTTCCCTCAGTCAGGGCATTGAAAATGGGTCATGGATGGGTATTCCAGCATGACAATGACTCAAAACACACAGCCAAGGCAACAAAGTGTTGCTCAAGAAGAAGCACATTAAGGTCCTGGAGTGGCCTAGCCAGTCTCCAGACCTTAATGCCATAGAAAATCTGTGGAGGGAGCTGAAGGTTTGAGTTGCCAAACGTCAGCCTCAAAACCTTAATGATTTGGAGAAGATCTGCAAAGAGGAGGTGGACAAAATCCCTCCTGAGATGTGTGCAAACCTGGTGGCCAACTACAAGAAACGTCTGACCTCTGTGATTGCCAACAAGGGTTTTGCCACCAAGTACTAAGTCATGTTTTGCAGAGGGGTCAAATACGTGTTTCCCTCATTAAAATGCAAATCAATTTATAACATTTTTGACATGCGTTTTTCTGGATTTTCTTGTTGTTATTCTGTCTCTCACTGTTCAAATAAATCTACCATTAAAATTATAGACTGATCATTTCTTTGTCAGTGGGCAAACGTACAAAATCAGCAGGGGATCAAATACTTTTTTCCCTCACTGTACACAGTATCTCACAAAAGTGAGTACACCCCTCACATTTTTGTGAGTACACCGCTCACACAGCCATGCACCCCTCACACCACCAGTGTGTGAGTACACCCCTCACACAGCCATGCAGAGCAATTTGATGCAGTGTGCGGCGTATGGTCTGAGTATAAGATCATAAGGTCATGAAAAGATATAATCAAATATTTACAAAAATGTGAGGGGTGTAATCACTTTTGTGAAATAGATAGATAGATAGATAGATAGATAGATACATATATAGATAGATAGATAGATAGATAGATAGATAGATAGATAGATAGATAGATAGATAGATAGATAGATAGATAGATAATAGATAGATAGATAGATAGATAGATAGATAGATAGATAGATTACCTTGCGAAAGTATTCGGCCCCCTTGAACTTTTCAAACTTTTGCCACATTTCAGGCTTCAAACATAAAGATATAAAATTTAAATTTTTTTGTGAAGAATCACCAACAAGTGGGACACAATTGTGAAGTGGAATGAAACCTATTGGATATTTTAAACTTTTTTAGCAAATAAAAAACTGAAAAGTGGTGCGTGCAAAATTATTCGGCTCCGTTACTTTCAGTGCAGCAAACTCACTCCAGAAGTTCAGCGAGGATCTCTGAATGATCCAATGTTGTCCTAAATGACTGATGGTGATAAATAGAATCCACCTGTGTGTAATCAAGTCTCTGTATAAATGCACCTGCTCTGTGATAGTCTCATGGTTCTGTTGAAAGCGCAGAGAGCATCATGAAGACCAAGGAACACACCAGGCAGGTCCGTAATACTGTTGTGGAGAAGTTTAAAGCTGGATTTGGATACAAAAAGATTTCCCAAGCTTTAAACATCCCAAGCAGCATTGTGCAAGCAATCATTTTGAAATGGAAGGAGTATCAGACCACTGCAAATCTACCAAGACCTGGCCGTCCCTCTAAACTTTCAGCTCATACAAGGAGAAGACTGATCAGAGATGCAGCCAAGAGGCCCATGATCACTCTGGATGAACTGCAAAGAACTACAGCTGAGGTGGGAGAGTCTGTCCATAGGACAACAATCAGTCGTACATTGCACAAATCTGGCCTTTATGGAAGAGTGGCAAGAAGAAAGCCATTTCTCAAAGATATCCATAAAAAGTCTCGTCTAAAGTTTGCCACAAGCCACCTGGGAGACACACTAAACATGTGGAAGAAGGTGCTCTGGTCAGACGAAACCAAAATTTAACTTTTTGCCCACAATGCAAAATGATATGTTTGGCGTAAAAGCAACACAGCTCATCACCCTCAACACACCATCCCCACTGTCAAACATAGTGGTGGCAGCATCATGGTTTGGGCCTGCTTTTCTTCAGCAGGGACAGGGAAGATGTTTAAAATTGAGGGGAAGATGGATGCAGCCAAATACAGGACCATTCTGGATGAAAACCTGTTGGAGTCTGCAAAAGACCTGAAACTGGGACGGAGATTTATCTTCCAACAAGACAATGATCCCAAACATACAGCAAAATCTACAAAGGAATGGTTCACAAAAAACGTATCCAGGTGTTAGAATGGCCAAGTCAAAGTCCAGACCTGAATCCAATCGAGAATCTGTGGAAAGGGCTAAAAAATGGTTAGATTATGTGCACACATTGCAAAATGAACATTTTAGCATGAATATTGTATTGAATGAATCAAACCATGACCATGCTGTGCAAATTTATGCTTATTTTTATATTAAATAGCATGCAAATGGTGTACAGAAGCAACTTTCATTAACATGGCAGCACGGTTGTGGCATTATTGTAGTCTGTGTAAAATGGGTTATAAACTGAATGAAGGCTAATGAAAAGTTGGGTTAGAATTATTATTATTATTATTATTATTATTATTATTATTATTATTATTATTATTATTATTGTTGTTGTTGTTGTTGTTGTTGTTGTTGTTGTTGTTATTAGTAGTAGTAGTAGTAGTAATAGTAGTAGTAGTAGTAGTATTTCAAAATCAAGTTTGCACATATAAAACTACAATAAGTAATTAGTAAAAACAAATAAATAAATAATAAACATGCAACTTCTATCCAAATCTCAAGTAAAAAATTGTTGACAACCTGTGCTTTAGGGTAACTTAGTAAGTTGTGCTATGACTCGTGAAGCTGAAAGTTGCTAGCTCAAAAGGAAAGTATGCAGCATTTCCCAAATTCATTTGAATCTAAGTACATTCTTAGAAATTTCTTAGCAAGAACACAAGTTTGTTTTTCACACTCTTTTTTATAGAGAAACAGGGTATTGGTTTTGCAGTATCGGTGTCAGCTTATTTAAAACCTCTGTGCGTGGGCTGGATTCTGCCTCACATATAGTATATAAACAGATAGAAAAGGCAGAAGAGAAACTATAGCCTTGCTGAATTAACTACACTAACTAAATGCTGGTGTTTCAGCGGATATGTAATGTGTTTATGCATGTACAGTATCTCACAAAAGTGAGTACACCCCTCATATTTTTGTAAATATTTGATTATACCTTTTCATGTGACAACACTGAAGGAATTACACTTTGCTCCAATTTAAAGTAGTGAGAGTACAGCTTGTATAACAGTGTAAATTTGCCTTCCCCTCAAAATAACTCAACACACAGCCATTAATGTCTAAACCGCTGGTAAAAAAGTGAGTACACCTCTAAGTGAAAATGTCCCAATTGGGCCCAGTTAGACATTTTCCCTCCCCGGTGTCATGTGACTGGTTAGTGTTACAAGTGTTCTCATGTGTGTTAAATTTAGTGTCATCACTCTCACACTTCCTCATACTGGTCACTGGAAGTTCACCCTGGCACATCATGGCAAAGAACTTTCTGAGGATCTGAAAAAAATAAATGTTGCACTACATAAAGATGGCCTAGGCTATAGTAAGATCGCCAATGACCCTGACACTGAGCTGCAGCACGGTGGCCAAGACCATACAGCGGTTTAACAGGACAGGTTCCACTCAGAACAGGCCTCGCTATGGTTGACCAACAAAGTTGAGTGCACATGCTTGGCATCATATCCAGAGGTTGTGTTTGGGAAATAGACGTATGAGTGCTGCCAGCATTGCTACAGAGGTTGAAGGGGTGGGGGGTCAGCCTGTCAGTGCTCAGACCATACGCCGCACTCTGCATCAAATTGATCTGCATGGCTGTTGACCCAGAAAGAAGCCTCTTCTAAAGATGATGCACAAGAAAGCCCGCAAACAGTTTGCTGAAGACAAGCAGACTAAGGACATGGACTGCTGGAACCGTGTTCTGTGGTCTGATGAGACCAAGATAAACTTATTTGGTTCAGATGGTGTCAAGCATGTGTTGCGGCAAACAAGTGAGGAGTACAAAGACAAGTCTTGCTTACAATCGAGCATGGTGGTGGGAGTGTCATGGTCTGGGGCTGCATGAGTGCTGTCAGCACAGGGTAAAGATCAATCCAATTGAATCCCGAGCTGGTTACTTTGTGCAGCCCAATCTA
>CM022766.1:9500869-9505869 GCA_012411365.1 Ameiurus melas | reverse complement strand
GGAAAAGATCTGTGTGGTGAGTGTTCTCACAAAGCTCTTACTGTTGATTAGAGTGAAAACAGTGCTCAATGTGTCTGAACAGCCAATACACACTTCACATGCATCCCAATATGGGGAAGTTGTACTGATCAAGCTAATATGGTTTCACACTCTTTTTTTCCCAGGATATTTTCTGTGACTTATATAAATGACAACTATGGCACACAGAAGGTCATCATAAAATCACACATCTGCTTAGCATTAAAGCCAACAGTATGAGTCAGATCGACCCTTTAATGAACCCTTACTAACATAATATACTCAGCAAAAAAAAGAAATGTCCTCTCACATTCAACTGCTTTTATTTCCAGCAAATTATTGAAAGCATGTAAATATTTGTATTAACATAAAAAGATTCAACAAATGAGACATAAACTGAACAAGTTTCACAGATATTTAATGAACAGAAATGGAATAATGTGTCCAAAGGGGGGGGCAATATTAAAAGTAACAGTCAGTATCTGGTGTCCACCATCTGCTTTAAGTACTACAGCAAATCTCATCCTCATGGACTGCACCAGATTTGTCAGTTCTTGCTGTGAGATGTTACCCCACTCTTCCACCAAGGCATCTGCAGGTTCTCGATCACGTCTGGGGATGGGGGTCACATGATTACATGTAATTTTCCACTGCAGGGATGATCAGCTATCCTTCCTGTCTCCCTGTAGCACTGTCTTAGACGTCTTACATTACAGACATTGCAATTTATTGCTCTGGCCACATACTGCTCTGGCCACATCTGCAGTCCTCATGCCGCCTGGAGCAAGGGGGAGGGGGGGTGGGAGCCCCCAGGCAGGGCCGGTTTGTTTTTTTTTTGTTTTTTTTGTTTGTTAGTCACTTTAGTGTCCTAAGTTATTGTAACTGTGACCTTAATTGCTTGTAAACTGTTTATGTCTTAAGAATTGTTACACAGGTGCATGTGCAATAATTGTTTATGGTTATCGCAGAACACAAAATCAAGAAACTCTGTAATATTCAGAGGAGCTAGCAATTCTTCAAAATCACCATGGGTTTGGGCCAAGATGCATCATGTGATGTCAACACCATGCATTTAGCCAAAGCCATCTTCAATTGACATGCGTCAAACATGAGTACAGCTAAAAGGTCTCATTTACCGACAAACATCACTGCAAAAGGCTGTGCAAACATTTCGTGCAATTGCGATTTCACCAATTAGAGAAGTTTTCCATTAAAAAAAATGCTGCAGGTTGCACTGCAAATATTTTTTAAAAGCTTACCATAAAAATGTTAACTAACATTAGCTAGCTGACTATCTAGCATGAAAGAAAAGCTGCAAATTATCAAATGATGAACAGAAATTGTGTTTCTGTTGCGTCAAATGTTTTGCAAAGGGTGCGTTTTATTCTTCAGTGATAGAAATATATATAAATAGTGTATTATCTGTATTATTAATGTAAAATTTCTCATTGAGTTGATAACAAAAGATTAACAGTTAAACATTGAATTAGCTTTCCAGAAACTAGATTCGCTAAGACTATTAAATAGCTTACATTTACATTTACCTTTATTCATTTAGCCGACACTTTTATCCAAAGCAACTTACAAGCAAATACAAGCAAAGCGAGATATCAAGCAGAGAACAATACAAGTAGTGCTACCATACAGCTTATGAGTAACCCATCAATAAAATTTGTTTTAGTTTGTGAAAAGAAGAAGATTCTGATTTTCTGAGTGTATGTCTCGTTGGTTTACTACAAGATATATGAATAATGATAGTATGATAATTTTTTTTAAAGGCTGGCTGATAGAGAATATTTGCTGAACATATAATGAGTGGACAAATTAAGAATGTTTGCACTAATGTCCCATGGTACACCAAAAGACAGAAGGAAAGGCTTCCCTTTTGTCCCCCAGTGCTGATGTTGGTAGTCAATGAACCCAGACCCACTCAGGTGATGATGATAACATTGTATTTGTTCTTGCCAGTTTTTTTTTTTTTTTCTACTGTGTGGTGTTCCACAGGGATCCATACTCAGCCCTCTTCTGGAAATAATTCAAAGCATTAACAACTATGGTAACGTCTTGTCACTGTTAGTCTAATCACCATGACAGACTACGCTTCTGGGTACAAAACATAGTAAGAATTAAATAAATAGATAAATCAGCTTCGTATGGGATAGCGTTTCCCTTTGATTTTGTTAAATGTTTAAGTCTTGTGGGTAAACTTTAAATTTTTATTTTCTGATTTTATTTTTGTTTTACTTTATTTTAATTATGTACACCTAGACATGTGTTAGTTTGAATTTTACATCAAACATTTTAATCACTATCATGATTTTACTTTTGCATACAAGAAGACTGAGTGAATTTCCCTGTTTGTAGCTTTTCCCCAAACAGTTCACAGTATCAGGACTGCATTTGTTTAATTCTTGATAACTTACTGTTAGGACCAGGATCTGTTAGGATTTGATTTTAGGACCATTAAAAGCTTAATATTTTGAAAATTTGGCCTCTTTATTTTTGCCCTGCAGTGTACAATCATGCATTATCACTTGGTTGAATGAAAACTTCCTCAAACTTAATATGACAAACCAGAAATTCTTCTCGTTAATATCAACACCAACAAAATGAAAACCCAACTAGGAACATTTACCTACACAGTTTAAACTTGTAGTAATTTTGATTCTGATTTAAGCTTTAAACCATATATTCACAGCACGTTCGCCTCACACCTCCAGGGTTCGGGGTTCGAGTGTCTGTGTTTTTGACAGACATGTGCATTTTGCGACATTGCTGTAAACAGTGGTTATTCGAGTTACTATAGCCTTCTTGTCAGCTCAAACGAATCTGGGCCTTCTCATCTATTTCCAACAATGCATTTCTGGTTGCTCAATGTACCCTGAATCAACAACAATCAATATTGCTATAAAATTTGGAATGTTTTATTACTCAAGGTAGGACTAGCAACTGCAGTAACTTTATTTAAAAAGCAGCTAAAGACACTATTTTTTTTATACATTCTAACTATATTTTTTTTATCATTTTTTAAATTTTATTTAAATTAATTCTTGTTTTTCTTAATCCTTAATAGCTTATATTTATATATTTATTACTGTTGTTGTTTATATTTATATCCCTACTTGGTTCTGTTATGTTTGTTTGTCGCTTTAATTTCCTTGTGAAACACTTATATTACACTTATATATTATTATTATTATTATTATTATTATTATTATTATGAATCTACTGAATCTATTTTAATGTCTTGCCACTTTAGTCTCCATTTCAATACTGTTATTTAATATTGTCCCAACACATAATAAGGGTGGAATCTTCATTATGGGAAACTGTTGTAATAAAAATGGTTACTGATAGTGGACTCAGACTTTCTATCCTGACTGTGCACTGAGTTATATTCTGTGCCAAACATCCAGTGTGAATGTCTGGCATTTTCATGGGACTCTGGCAGCAGCATAAATTTTTAGAGCTCGAGTTCCAACCCATCTGAGGCTGTCTCTGTGTAATCACAGCTCCAGTTCACAGTTAGGCAGAAGACGATCCGTGACGGACATTTAGTTCGGAGAGGAGTCCCCCATGAACAGTGGAAACACTGCTAGAGAGAGAGAGAGAGAGAGAGAGAGAGAGAGAGAGAGAGAGAGAGAGAGAGAGAGAGAGAGAAACCATTTGACATGATGAGAGAAAAGACATACAAGGAGAAAAAACAATAGACCAAACGCAGAAAATGTGCACGGTGGAGTCCCATGACAACTATATGTAACGGCATAATAATAATATTATTAACAATGATAATTATTATTATTATTATTATTATAAATTGAGGAATAGATCATGTATAGATGGACATTGAGAATAAAGAAACAATTGGTAGTTGGGTTGTGGGTAATTTGA
Organism: Ameiurus melas; assembly: GCA_012411365.1. Taxonomy (NCBI): domain Eukaryota; kingdom Metazoa; phylum Chordata; class Actinopteri; order Siluriformes; family Ictaluridae; genus Ameiurus; species Ameiurus melas. Next base: position 9,501,960 of record CM022766.1, on the reverse strand, counting down.
TCTATTAACAGATGAAAAAATGGATCAATTTATATATTGAAGAAAGGAATGAAGGAAGGAAGGATCCTTCTATAACCATTAGAAATGAAACCTGTAATGTTAAAACAAACAGACAGATGATAGAGAACAACAAACAAATTTATAAACAAACAACCACATTTCAGTGGGCTTAAACCCATGTAAACCCAAAAGGTCTTTGGTTATAGGTGCAGAATCACCATCTTGTGTCAGATTGTTCTTCCATTATCCCTGTTTTTTTCTCTTTTCTTCCCATTCTGACCCTTCAGGTGCTCCCTGGAACTGTAATGGCACATTAAAAGACCATTCAGAGGTGAAAAAGCACAAATTAGGAGTTGTGGGGAAGTGACAGAGAGAGAGAGAGAGAGAGAGAGAGAGAGAGAGCGAGCAAGAGAGGGGAGGGAGGTAGTGTTGGATAAGACGCTGTGCTCCTGTGCTCCTTTTCTCTCTCAGCACTGAGCCTCAACGTCACTGTGGTTTAGAGCAGTGACAGGATACAGATCATCAGGCCACAATATTACATCCACATCCTGAGCCTCGTTACTACCACTAATTAAGACAAGAGTTCATCCATCACTCTAATACACAAACAGAGGGAGGAGGGATAGAGAGTGCAGAAAAAGGGCATTAGCATGTTTTGTCCATTTTCTACTCTAGTCAACTACTCTGTCTGTCTCCCTTTCTAAGATTTGCTCATTGTGATTTACAACAGCAGTTAAGATCTGATTACGCCACTATCCTCAACTACTAGTTTACTCTTGTTACAAATTGTAACACATTACGATATCAGTCACTGGCACTTACACACTCAACTGGGGTAAGGATTCACCCTATCATCAGATGATCACAAGTTTGAATCCACAGCCATCACCAGGACTCCATTTCCAGGAGTTTAAGAGAGCATAATGACAATATTCCCTTACTGTAAATCACCAAAATGAGTGGCTAAACCTTTATGCAAAGACCATTTAATTGGCTATTATGTATTGCTAGTACAAGTTAAATGGTTACAGTAGTATTTGTAACTGTGATGAAGGTGTAATTTGATGTGTGTCTGGCAAAAGGCCTGAAAG
>CM022766.1:9383369-9495869 GCA_012411365.1 Ameiurus melas | reverse complement strand
AGAAAACCCTTATAAATAAATTTCATGTATATTTCTAGTTGTTGTTTGTCTGTCGCTCTGTCTCTTCCTGTGTGTGTGTGTGTGTGTGTGTGTGCATGTCTTCAGTTTCAGGCAGACACATTAGCACAGCAGATGTATTTACTGTTAATAGCTCATTGTTACAGTGTAATGGAGAGGCCATATTGTAAATATGGTGAGCTTTGAGATAAGCTCATGTAGCAGCTCCAGCCTCCAGTTCTCTGTGCGTTTAATGGCTGATATCTGCTTTCGCTCGGTCGATACGCCGCCCCATTCTGTAAAATAAAAGCACATTCTGCATCCATGTGGTCTATTTGGCTTCTCACTTATTAGACCAGGACTAAGACATGCTGACTGTGGCACCATTTTATCTCCTCGTGATGAGCTGTGTCTTCACACCTTTCGGAGGGAAATTCCGTTCCGAGTGTGATGAAAGGATGATGAAAGAGAAAATTAAGTAATCATCTTTTTTGTATTTTTTTTTCACTGTTCCCTACCTTTGAGCATTTTATAACAGCAGTGCAGGAGGAGAATGGATGAGATACGGCTCTGTGAATGTTCATTAGGTGTCTGTAAAGGAATTGTTCAAAGAAGAGCATGAAAAGCTCTAGAGAAGAAATGAACACATTTTAGAGTAAATGTGGAACACCTCACTTAATCTAATCTGCAAGTCATCTATTAACTTGTTAATAGAATGATTGCTCTCATTTCAGTTCAGTTAACAATTTAGTAAACTTTATTCCCATGATTTTATACAGTTACTGTATTGGCAAAGCGTTATAGAAATGACAAGAACTGCTAGTAATAGTAATTCAAGTAGCAGTAATAGTTATAGCTTATAATAATAATAATAATAATAAATAATAATAATAATAATAATAATAAAGAAAAGTATGTACTTTGTCAGCATGGTTCTGTGTTTTCCAATCTGCACAGGATTTCACAGTTGTTTTATTTATTTATTTATTTATTGTCATCAAAAACGTTATTTGTTTATGCTTTTTGTGTGGAAAAACATTTAAATTAGTGAATTTTTTTTTGCATGGTCTTTCGTAGTGATGTTTGTTGTACTCATTTTCGACACACATGAATCGAAGAGGGCTTTGGCTGAATGTGCATTGTGATGACATCACATGACACATCTTGGGCCAAAACTGCAGAAAATCTGGGGTTATTTAAAAAATATTGTAAGCTATTGCGAGTTTTCTTGATTTTGCATTATTTTCTGCAATTGTGCTCAGATGCAGTGTCATTTTAGTGCCTGATAGCACTAGACGTAGCATAGTGCTTCATAGTGTCTTCTTGTGTTTTCTAGTGGGTGATGTAGTTTTGAATTTGTAGTGTTTCAGTTTGGTGAGGTTTCTTCTGTCCAGCTGCTCAACAACATGACTGTCTGTATTCTGCTTAACTTATGTGTCCCATCACATACCTGTGGAAGGAGGAGTTTCAGTTTGATTTCATTGTTAAAGTGTGTGTTGTGTTGTTTATTTATTTATATTTTTTTTCTGTGTGCATAATTTCAGCTGTGTGTTTGTCCTGTTGGGCAATTTTTCTGGCTGAAGAATAGGTTGATTTAGATGTTTTAAGACACATTCACATTTGCATTTGAATGGGGATTTGATTTTTAATAGTGTGAAATTCCTTACATGCTTTCACTGTGAGCTCATTCAATGCTGGATTGAAACAAAAAAAATATATTTTTATTGTTTACAATGTTCTGGTTTTGTGTCTCTCATATGAAGTGAGAGCTGGATCTTTTTTGCAAAATGCTAGTCTGTGTTATATAGTGAAAAAGTACTGCTTTCATAGAAAAAGGCAATTTGACTCACATGACAGATGACCAATTACAAACTATTAGCATGGAAGATTCTTATTTACTCTCTACTGTGAAGAAAATGGTTCGAGTAGCCAAAAAATCTTGTCTTGGGGTCAGATATCTGAAGTCACCTACATGACCACAAGTTGTTTGGAAGGGTTTCAAGAAAAAAGACTCTACTGTCATCCAAAAACAATCTCAAGCGTCTTCAGTTTGCCAGACACTACTGGAACTTGGTTCTATGGTCAGATGAAACCAAAATAGAGCTTTTTGGCAATAAACACCAGATGTGTTTTTTGTGCAGACGGAGAGGTAGCCATATGGAAAAGTACCTCATGCCCACGGTTAACTATGGTGGTTGCTCTTTAATGTTTTGGAATGTTTTTCGGCCAGAGGACCTAGACATGACATCATGGACTCTATCAAATATCAACAGATATTAAATGAAAACCTGACTGTCTCTGCCAGAAAGATTAAAACGGGAGATGGTTGGATCTTCCAGCAGGACAATGATTCAAAACATACATCAATATCAACACAAAAATGGTTTACTGACCACAAAATCAAGGTCCTGCCATAGCTGTCCCAGTCCCCTGACTTGAAACCCATAGAAAACCTGTGTGGTGATCTGAAGAGGAGAGTCCACCAGCGTGGACCTCGAAATGTGAAGGATCTGGAGAGATTCTGTATGGAGGAATGGTCTCAGATCCCTTGCCATGTATTCTCCAACCTCATCAGGCATTATAGAAGAAGACAATAAAGACAATTTTTCACAGCCTTCGTTGCTCATAATTACCAAGGGAACCAATATTAGTGGCGGGGACTGTATGTATATAAATGCATTTGCAAATCAACATATATGCAACTAAAGATAATGCAACTGTCCTGGTACTTTTATATGAAACCCAGTGATGCCCCCAAGCTCTATGCTTCCTAAGTAGGTAGCCTGTGCCTACAGGTTGATTGTGAAATTAATTCAAGCAGAGAACAAATAATTTATTTATTGGATAGGGATGTAGTTTTAATTTACTGCTCATATAGTTATCTGATTGTAACATGTAAATAATGGTGGTGTGTTTCAAGCGGTGTCCTTTGTCAAAGGCCTTTTGTGACAACAGGTGCAGTCTCCATACTTTCTGTTTGTATATATGAATATGCAAACATTTACAAATGTATGTATGAAGCTAAAACAATGCATCTGTGTTGGACGTAATGTTCTGGCCCATGGATCAGAAATATGAAATTAATGGTACAAGTACAATAATGTATACAAAAGCACATTAATAAGAATACAAAAATTAAAAAAAGATTTTGTGTGTGTGTGTGTGTGTGTGTGTGAGAGAGAGAGAGAGAGAGAGAGAGAGTGTGTCTGTCTGTCTGTCTGTCTGTCTGTCTGTCTGTCTGCCTGATTCCCAGTACTATAATGCACTGAAGGGCAATCAGAACTGGTGACAGTTAAGTGAGGTTTCCTGCCCCCAGCAGTCCAGGTGTGTGTGTGTGTGTGTGTGTATGTGTGTGTGTGTGTGTGTGTGTGTGTGTGAAGCAAAGACCTTGCTCACCCAGTCACAAAAAGTGCTTTTATTAGACCACAAACTGACATCAACCCCTGTGTGTGTGTGTGTGTGTGTGTGTGTGTGTGTGTGTGTGTGTGTGTGTGTGTGTGTGTGTGTGTGTGTGTGTGTGTGTGTGAGCATGCAGGTGTAAAAGAGGAAGGCAGTTGTTGTTGTTTTTTAAATATGTCTTAAGTCTTTAAAATTATTTCCAACAAGTTTCTTTTGCATTTTTTTTTTGCACTTTTGCATTTTTGTATGAGGGGGCATTAGATTGTATAAAAAGCATTAAATGACACTTTCCCTTTTGAGGAGTTGTCTGTATACCATGCCTTAATCATGTTTGGATTCTGTTTTGTGTTACACACACTTGGTGTAACAAAGACTTTACTTAACAGCAATAGAACCGCCAACAAAGAGTGGATTATGGGCCTGTATCTTAAATCCTGTGTGGCTGTTACCTGTGTTTACTCTCTCTCTCTCTCTCTCTCTCTCTCTCTCTCTCTCTCTCTCTCTCTCTTCTCTCTCTCTCTCTCTCTCTCTCTCTGTGTATATATATATATATATATATATATATATATATATATATTATATATATATATATATATATATATATATATATATATATGTATATATATATATGTATATATATATATTTGATTATATCATTTCACATGACAACACTGCAGAAATGACACTTTGCTACAATGCTAAGTAGTGAGTGTACAGCTTGTGTAACTGTAAATTTGCTGTCCCTTCAAAATAACTCAACACACAGCCATTAATGTCTACACCGCTGGCAACAAAAGTGAGTACACCCCTAAGTGAAGATGTCCCAATTGGGCCCAATTAGCCATTTTCCCTCCCCGGTGTCACGTGACTTGTTGGTGTCAATTCTGTCTTACATTTGGCTGTTCTGAATTAATTTTCATGCTATTTTGGGGTCTGTTTGGAATTCCTTTGCAGCTTGTAACATTGTTTAAAGCTGCAGTACTGTACTTTTACCTCTCTATCGCCATCTCTGTTTGAAAAAAAAAATTGCTGATTTTATATTTTTCTACGTAGGTTGTGCTTCAGCACTGCTCCTCTGCACGAACAAATCAGATGGTTTGAGATATATGTACATTAGCTCCAATACTTGACAATGGAGGTGGCGGCGGATATGGTTTTCTCGGAGTAGAGGTGAGTTACACTCTCTCATAGCTAACAGAAAATCAGTGTAATTTATTACATTGACCATAGCATCTTTTAAAAGCCACGCCAATATTGATTCTCATTTTATTACAGGCTCTGCTGCTTTCCCTTTTAGACTACAGGCTCTCTACAGTTATAGGTTTCATGGTTTTAACAACAGCTGATTCCTCAGATGTCAGCAGTGATTGCATTTAGAGCTATCCAGATTAAAGCAGCCATCTAGATGACAAGTTTGTAAGCTACAAACACTCTATCATTCTCAGCACCCACACACATGATATAGTAGCTGGCTGTTCTTATTTCTGTTTATGGAAATTACATAACCAGGCAAAGCCCTGGTGACGTCAAAGCCCAAGCAAATTATGTCACACTAACATTTCCTGCTAAATCTGACCTGACAGCTCAAATAATTAATTATTATTATTATAAGCTTACCGTTGTGAATTGGAATAAGGTAAGCAGACAGTTTTGAACACTGACTTTTTTACTTACTTGCTCAATTATTGATTTTTGTTCATTTAAAAAAAATATAAAGTTTAATTATGCAGCTTTATGTTGGGTTCCCTCATTATCTTGCTAGCCTTGTTAACTATCACTCACCCTTCTGTCTGCTAGTGACATCTTGATGAGTCTCGTGTGGTTCAGTGGTCCTTCCTTGCTATAGAGTGCCCTTCGAGGTGGCTCAGTCTCATAGCTCCCACATTGAGTCTCCATGATTAGACCTTATCACCATACAAGCCTTCTACATTAGCCTCAGATAAATAATGTCTAGTTCTACTTCTGATTACCCACAAAATGTCTGTTGATACAAAACTTAAACAGTCAGAATCACACCCTCAGTCCCAAATTACACATCTGATATATCAACCAGCTCGAGCTGAAGGAACTCTATCTGGCCATGCAGTTTCTCTTACCTGTTCTGATACCTCACCATGCATTGGTCCATTTGGCCAATGTTCTTGATAGGCAGCTACTTCAATCACCAGGGCAGAATGAGTTCAGATAGCGCTCTCTGACTTGCACCCACAGCTAGCCTCAATGAGTGTAATCCACCTACCTGGACTTTAAAATATTACAGCAAACACATCAAGACAGTGCATACAGTATACCATGGAGAGTAGCAGGATGCTGAACTCTAAAACTGCCTTTTTACTAACAATCACTTCAGTAAACATAATAGTAGAATTGCAAGCTGTGGTGATAAGCTCACCTTGCATTGTTGTTGGCTAGATTCAATTTAATTCAATTCAGTTTTATTTTTATAGTGCTTTTAATAATGGACATTGAACCAAAGCAGCTTTACAGAAATATATAAATTCAGGATATATATTTTAAATGTATTAATGTATAGCTAATGAGCAAGCCACGGGCAAAGGAGATGACTATGGTGATGCCGTTGTGGCTACAATGTGGTTTTTGCCCAAGATAATGGGGTTTCTGCCCAAAACCAGTTTTGGTCTTAAAATTGACCCCACAGAATTCCATGAACATGAACCTGCAGAGGTCTATCAAGTCTATCAAGAAGAAACGACACAGGGAACTCCCCGCTCCAGTGACTAACCCTCTGGTTGATGGAGTGCCCATCCCCTACCGTGACATGCCACTCTATGAGGAGCATGTCATCATTATAAGTGTCATTTAACTGTGTGCCGCTATGACCTGCTTCTATCTGGGCATCACCCTGCACTTTCTCACTTTCCATGCTTTGATAGATTAATATCACTTCGTCCAGTGGACTACCTTTGGAAAAGAATACCTTTTGAGTCAGTCCTAAGATGTGTTGGTTTCTCTTGACATTGTGGCATGTGTTATCTAGGTGGTATTCACCACCCCTGATGGTTAGTAGGGATGAAAAAAATCCATACTATTTGCCCACTAGATAACCTCCATGATTTCTTCTCATTCAGGTCCAGTACTGTTCTGGCGGGAACTCAACAACTATGTTCTAGGGAAAGTTGGCATTATGAGTTAGCATTCATTGCGAATATCATGTGATAGTCAATTTGTAACTTTATTGAAAGGTTTCAGCATGTTTGTGCATGTGAAAACAATGATATCTTGGTGATATTTGTCACCCCTAATTGTTATCTGATGCTCATAGTACCACACTTACATATACATAAGTAACTAATGATTCATTTGTCTATATGTAACATATTTTTACTTACTAACCTACTCTGCAAAAACTTATTGAATACAGTCCAATTTATCTAATATTACTAAATACGTAATACTATTTTATATTATAAGTAAATATATATATATATAGTATTATGAATTTAGTCATATTAGATAAATTTATGTGTGTGTGTGTATATATTATATATATATATATATATATATATATATATATATATATATATATATATATATATATAAATTTATCTAATATTACTAAATTTGTAATACTATTTTATATATATATATATATTTACTTACTAACCTACTCTGCAAAAATTTCTTGAATACAGTCCAATTTATCTAATATTACTAAATACGTAATACTATTATATATATACATATATATAATAGTATTACGAATTTAGTAATATTAGATAAATTTATATGTATATATATAAATAAATTTATCTAATATTACTAAATTCATAATACTATTATATATATACACGCATATATATATATATATATATATATATATATATATATATATATATATATATAAAATGAGTAGTATGATTTATTGAGCATCTTGCAGAACCAGCCACAGTTCCACTGGAGACTTTGATTGTGGTACTTGCTTCTTATTTTTGAAGCAAAACCCAGCAGTCTTAAAGTTTGCACAATTGAGGACAGGATTTTTAGTGTACATTTTCCTTGGCACATAACACTAATCCTCATTCTCCCTTTTAATTTATCCATCCATCCTCTGCCTCTGCTGCATCTATCACATGTGCTCATCTTGTTCATCATCCATTATCAGTCACTAAATCTATGATGTAACATATGAAACATCATCATTAGTCCAACATTAGTCTAACAAGCTCCTGTTTCATACCATAACAAGCTCACACTTGGCCATCTAAACAGAAACTTGTCTAAAGAACTTTTAAGCTTTAGCTCACTTCCAATTTCTCCATAACGAACTTTCCTCACATGTACTCTTAATGAGCATGAGGCATTAGAGTTTTAATTTGATGTACAGCCCTGAAATTTCACTGTAGGATGCTCAGATTTAGCACTAGCATATAGTTTGTCTTTAATTGGGGCAATTTGAGAGCGCTAACATAATTTAGTGGCCTATAGGAGCAACCCAAGTGGATTAGCACCTGCCCCTGTCACAGTATTGGCCAATTAAGATCTTAATTAACTTGGTTAATTATGCGACCAGGAAGTATCAGTTGCTGTCTGATTGTATCCAACTCTCAAAGGACAGAAATCCAATCACACACACACACACACACACACACACACACACACGGAGAACCTAGATAAATAGATGAATGGACATTTGTAGATAGTAGATGGTTGTGCTTGTGTGTGTAAAATCCTATTTGATATAGAGAGGTGCCTGTAGCATGATGAAATTGTGTGTGTGTGTGTGTGTGTGTGTGTGTGTACATCACAATTTCTTATCAGTTCAGGAACTGTGACACTGGTCCTCTATATGATGTCACAGAACTAAACACACACACACTCAAACACTCACACACACACACACACACACACAGACAGCTAATTATAAATGAGGCATGGCTGGCAGCATCAGAAATCTAATCACATTCCAAGTCAAGCGAGTAATTTCAGCTCTCTTCACGTTATTCCAGACACACATACACAAACCCTGCAAACCCGAACATGCACACACTGTAACATCTCCCCAGCCAGAAATTGCTTCAGACTTTCAGCCATGCCTTGGGGAGATCTATCAGAGAGAGAGAAAGAGAGCACAGAATAGAACTGACTTTAGGATGTGAGGCACCTCATGCTTTCTCCCCTCAAAAAAAACTGCTCAAGTGCTCATAAATTTACATACTCCTTGCAGAATCTGCAAAATGTTAATTTAAAGAAAATTGAAGGATCATTAAAATTGCATTCTTTATTTTATTTTTTTTTATTTAGTACTGCCCTGTATAAGCTATTTCACATAACATATGTTTACATATAGTCCACAAGACACGATACTAACTGAATTTACACTAAATGATCCAGTTCAAAAGTTTACATACACTTGATTCTTAATACCAGGATGATCAACACCTGCTCAATGCTCAAAAATCAAAGAATGCCCAGAACTTTAAGGATTTTTCTGAAGAACAGTGGGCAGTTTAACTGCTCAGGACAAGCAAGGAACTCATGAACAACTATCCCAAAACACATACACAGTTGCTGATTATCCAGGGCACAGTATTAAGAATCAAGCATATGTAATCTTTTGAACTGGTTTATATGTGTAAATTCAGTTAGTATTGTATCTTGTGGACTAGATGTAAACATCTGTTATGCGAAATAGCTTATTCGGGGCAGAACAAAAAAATCGAAATAAAAAACAAAATGCAATTTTTATGATTCCTCTTATTTTTAAAAAAGTATGAACATTTTTGGAGATTCTGCAAGAGGTATTTAAAAATATGAGCATATATATATCATATACGCACGGTGGCTTAGTGGTTAACACGTTCGCCTCACACCTCCAGGGTTCAAGTCCCGCCGGGGCCATGTGTGTGCAGAGTTTGCATGTTCTCCCTGTGCTGTAGAGGTTTCCTCCGGGTACTCCAGTTTCCTCCCCCAGCCCAAAGACATGCAGGGTAGGTTGATTGGTAGGTTGGTAAATTGTCCATAGTGTATGAATGGGTGTGTGAGTGTGTATGTGATTGTGCCCTGCGATGGCACCCGCAGGTTCCCCGCGACCCTGAAGAAGGAATAAGCGGTTGAAGATGGATGGATGGATGGATATATATATATATATATATATATATATATATATATATATATATATATATATATATATATTTTTTTTATATATATATATATATATAGATAGATAGATAGATAGATAGATAGATAGATAGATAGATAGATAGATAGATAGATAGATAGATAGATAGATAGATATAAATGCTTTGCTGTTTAAAAGCCTTTAATAATATGTTTTTAATTTCTATTAGAAATTTATGTGTTAATAATGCATAATGCAATACTACTATATATCAGCTTTACCATACTCAAATATCATCTTTTTCTACATATTGTATATTAACTGTTGCTGTTGGCTTAGCTTCTTTCCCTGGATCAGGATTTCCAGGTTGGGAGCTTAATTGGCACTAAGCTTGCTGCTCTAATGAGTTATTGTGAAATTATGTGAAATGAGAGAGTAAATGAATCAATCTCAATTCTGCTAAGCTGCCACTGTTGGGCCCTTGTGCAAGGCCCTTAACCCTCTATGCTCCAGGGACGTGGTATCATGGCTGACTTTGAGCTCTGACCCCAACTTCCTAACATGCTGGGGTATACGAAGAAAAGAATTTCACTGTGCATATGTATATGTGATCAATAAAGACTCATTATCATTATCATTATGAGGGCTCTGTGTGAAAAGTGAAATGAACCACTAGTTTAAAACAGGGTCCAGATGAGTTATTGGCACAGCATTGTTGGATTAGCTGGACTTTGGCTTAGGTAATTAACCATTTTTAACAACACACAATATATTTTATGTTTTATATACAATGTTTTTTACAACATTTACTCATAACCTACCATTATAATACTGTATATAAAATAGCCCACTCATGTCTGTAGTTTGTCTAATTGTGGGTGTGTAGCAATTGCTTCTGTTGTCACATGTGGGCATATGCTATGTAAAACGTGATTTACAGCCGACTATATCAGTTATACACACCACTTTTGTTTGAAATCTTTAGATTTACATTTAACTGATCTGATAAGTTATTTGACTATAGTGTTGCTAACAAGTTTTACATCTGACAATATGGCAATGGGGGATATTATGAGCTCTTGCACCGCACAATACCTATATATATTTATTATTATATTTAATATTTTAGATGAACACTGTATAAAACAGCAGAAAGTAAAAAATCACATAAGAACACAATTTAAATTGAAGTATATAACATCGTGAGCTAGAAAAGGAAAATAAATAAATAACCGATACGAACTCTCTTAATATGATACTTTGTTGCCATAAACTAAGAAAAAATTCAGAAGTGATATTTAACCAAAATATTGTCATGAACTATTACACTTACCACTGTATGGTGTGAAATCTACCAAGCAAACCCAAGAGCGGACTTCTCTCCCGCACTTCTCACAGAACATTGCGTAGTGTGTGTGCGCGTGCCTAGCATCTTCACTTATACCTGACATTGCTACTTACTGACATCTCTAGGACTACTTAGGCAATAACAGCCTTTCTAACTTAGGCAATAATCAGACCATTTATCACTTGGTTACACTCTCCCCTGCAATAAGTCAGCGCCCTCGATGACTAAATCATTCAACACCTTTCAGCACTCATGGCACTCTGTAATGCCTTTTCGAACAAGGCAGTACCAATGGTGGCTAGCACCTGGGACACCATATCTGTGCTCATACTCACTGCATTACACATGGATCTGGATACATGAAAAGGATTTGTGTTAACTCCAGCAGTTGTTCGTGTACTTCTCCTCACAACTGGAGATGGCACATCTCTCCTGACAGGTTTTACCCCAGACACCCATCTCAAATTCCCATAACTGAACCTGCTATGGTTCTTCAACCTCTGCATTCAGGGAAACACCTTCTGATTCCACAGAGTCTCTGCCAGTATCAACAGGTACTTGTACTTGGCTACCTTCCAAGTTGTTATCGTCAACCTCTAAAATACACTGAGCAGCTGATCCCCCTGGCACATTTGAGGCCAAGCTTGAAGAAGGTTGTAAGACTTCCTCTACATTCCACAGTGACAGGTGGTCTATCTAAGGGTGGCTTTATCTAATTCCTTGGCCTTTATCTAAGTCCTTGCACCATCGTGCACACTACTCAACACTTGTTCTTTCAAGCACTCTGGTAGCAACAGCTGGCAGCAGCCCCCATCAGAAGAGTCATGTACAACCCGAAACAACAACCCTTCCCTTTCTCTTATGAGGTCCCAATGCTTCAAAAGACGCTTCACTAGCCTAGCTAAGGTCTTCCTTACCGGAAGAATTGGTGTGTCCTTAATATACCAAAACCTGCTGAATTCTCTGATAACTGGGTCATTTTACTGAAACTCAGCCAGCTGTTCTTTGGTATAACCTGGAAGCGTGGGAGTGTTGCCTTGAATGTTAGTGATAGCTTCTTCACCAGCCTCAAATGCAGGCGCCTGCCTCAACTGACAACACTCAACACCTTTCAAGGCAAGTTCAGCTTCCAAGATTGTCCCTCTACTAACCACACTACAAATCGCTACATACTCATCCCAGTCAGTATCGGGATCAGGCTCCCCTGCAAATTCCTGCATAGACAAAGAATCAGTGGCAGCATTACACCGGCCTGGCCTGTATTTCACCTCAAAATTAAAAACAGACAGCTGCGCTGCCCATCTCTGTTTGATGGCTCCAAGTTTAGCAGTCTGCAAGTGACAGAGAGTATTGTTATGCATGATCACTTCGAACCTAGACCCAAGTAAGTTGCCCCGAAAATTTTTTCGACTACAGCCCACTTAAGGGCCAGTAGCTCTAAGTTCATACTACTGTAGTTGTGGTCATTTCTTTCAGCATTGCATAACCTTCTGCTTGCATATGCAGTGACCCTCTTCTCATCACCTTGCATTTGGTACAGGATGGCTCCTAAAAAATTTCTGGCTTGCATCAGTTTCAAGGATGAATTGACAAACCCTAGTACAGGGGCTGTTGTAAGCTTCTCCTTCAACTGGTTGAATGCACTGTGACATTCAGAAGACCAACAGGTAATAAAGTGGCGATTATCTTTCATAAACCTGCCTTCACACAAGCAAGCATTCACCAGGTCAAGCAAGGGTCCAGCTATCTTCGGGAAGCCCTTGATAAACTTCCTATAGTAGCTACAAAAACCCTTAAAATGACCTCAACTCTTTACATTTACATTTATTCATTTAGCAGACGCTTTTATCCAAAGCGACTTACAAATAAGCAAAGCGATATATCAAGCAGGGAACAATACAAGTAGTGCTACTATACAAGATCCATTAATTGAATACCAGAGGAAGCAAAGTGTACAGAGTAGAGGTGTAAGTGCAAGTCTGTGTGTTTTTTTTTTTGTTTTTTTTTTAGGAGATGGTTAGGTGTTCACGGAAAAGGTGGGTCTTTAGCTGTTTTTTGAAGATAGTGAGAGACTCTGCAGTCCGGATTGAGATCGGAAGAGCATTCCACCACTGGGGAACGGTATGTGTGAAGGTTCTGGAAAGGGACCTTACGCCTCGCTGAGTGGGAACTACTAAACGTCGGTCGCTAGTCGATCGCAGATTGCGAGAGGGAATGTATGCCTTCAGGAGAGAGTTGAGGTAGGAGGGTGCTGTTCCTGACAAGGTCTTGTAGGTGAGCATCAAGGCCTTGAACTTGATGCGGGCAGCTACAGGAAGCCAGTGGAGGGAGATGAAGAGGGGTGTGACATGAGTAGTCTTGGGCTGGTTGAAGACAAGGCGCGCTGCAGCATTCTGAATCATTTGAAGGGGTTTGATGGAGCTGGCTGGGAGGCCTGATAGCAGTGAGTTGCAGTAGTCCAGTTTAGAGATGACAAGAGCCTGGACAAGTATCTGTGTAGCCTGTTTGGTGAGGAATGGTCGGATTTTCTTGATGTTGTACAGGATGAACCTACAGGACCTTGCAGTTGCTGAGATGTGGTCTGTAAAGGTCAAGCCCTCATCAAGAATCACCCCAAGGTTCCTGGCCGTCTTGGTTGGCTTGAGTGTAAGTGAGCTGAGCTGTACAGTGAAGTTCTGGTTGATTGAGGGATAGGCTGGGATGACGAGAAGCTCCGATTTTCCCAGGTTAAGCTAAAGATGGTGCATCTTCATCCAGACCGAGATGTCTGACAGGCAAGATGAGATGCGAGCAGAAACAGATGGGTCGTCAGGCTGGAAGGACAAATAGAGCTGAGTATCATCAGCATAGCAGTGATAGGAAAAGCCATGAGACTCAATCACCTGACCGAGAGATGTAGTGTATATAGAAAAGAGGAGTGGACCCAGAACTGATCCCTGTGGAACGCCAGTTGTGAGTTGCTGAGTTCCAGAAATACCTCCGCTCCATGATACCTTGAAGGATCTGTCCGAAAGATAGGACTCCACCCAGCGTAGAACCGTTCCATTGATGCCCAGGTTGGAGAGAGTTGATAGGAGGATCTGATGGTTCACAGTGTCGAAGGCAGCAGAGAGGTCAAGTAGGATGAGGACAGATGATCTAGAGGTTGCTCTTGCTAGTCGTAAGGCTTCAGTGACAGAAAGCAGAGCAGTCTCCGTGGAATGGTTGCTCTTGAAGCCAGACTGCTTGGTGTCTAGGAGGTTGTTCTGTGTGAGAAAATTGTAGAGTTGATTAAAAACGGCTCTTTCGAGAGTTTTGGAAAGAAAGGGGAGGAGGGAAACAGGTCTGTAATTGTCAACTATAGAAGGATTGAGTGATGGTTTTTTAAGCAGTGGGGTAACCCGGGCTTGCTTAAATGAGGTAGGGTATGTGCCAGTAGAGAGCAATGTGTTAAAGATGTGTGTAAGTGCAGGTAATAGTGTGGGAGAGATGGACTGAAGAAGTTGAGAAGGGATAGGGTCAAGGGGACAGGTTGTGGGGACTACAGAGCGGAGGAGTTTAGAGACATCAGTCTCTGAGAGGGGAGAGAAGGAAGTCAGTTGGGAGGTACGTGGAGGAGGAGTTGGTCTATGCATGTCTGGGGTTGAGAACTGGTTCCTAATTGATGTAACCTTGCTGGAAAAGAAACTTGCAAAGTCATCTGCAGTGAGAGAGGAAGGGGAAGGGGGAGGAGGGGGGCAGAGAACTCTTTGAGGGTAACACCTAACCTTAGTGCGCCATCAGCTTTGTGCACTAGCACCATTGGAGAGGCATAAGCACTGACACTCTCCTGAATAACACCCTTCTTCAACAACCGAGCAATGTGCTCTCTAACCTCCTGATACTGGTTAGGGGGAATTCCCCTGTATGGCTGGTTCATGATAATGTCATCAGTCAGATGTATCTCATGTTGAACCTTGTCGGTATAACCCAAATCCTCGTCCACCAATGCAAACACGCTCGAGTACTTATTCAGCACTGCTTTCAACTAGACCTGCTGTTCAGGCGTGCCTCCCATACTGACCTGGTCACAAAGCGGCTTAACCGGAGACTCACAACCATGATTTGCACCTATCGTGACCTACTCTGTGTCTGCAGAAATCCTCTGAAACCTCACCTCCCAGGATGCATCCGCACAGGAGCTGTGATGGGTTAAGCACCCTTACTGGGCACACAGGTAACTTAGATGTGACTAATTTAGGCACTACAACCAAACCTCCTGGTAAAGGCATATTCGCTGATTCTAATAACCATATAGAACCATTCCACTTTCCAACTTCCAAACTCTTAACCATAACTGTAGATGCAGACCAAGCAGGCACATGCTCTGCAGTCTTACCTGCAACTCGAGCAAAGGTCACCCGTTTGACTAACTCAACTGGCTGTGCCTGCTGGAAAGCTGTCCTCCAATTTGAATCAAGTCAACCGTTTAAAGTGGTATCAAATTCAGCGTATACTGTCTGTCGGCACAATACCTTCAATTCCCATGAGTTATAGTATGAAGACTGTATAAAACAGCATAAAGTAACAAATCACATAAGAACACAATTTAAATTGAAGTATATAATATTGTGAACTAACTGGCACCCTGTCCTTGTGCCCGATGCTTCCTGGGATAGGCTCCAGGTTCCCCACAACCATGAAGAAGGATTAAGCGGTAGAAGATGGATGGATGGATGGAATATTATGAACTAGCAAAGGAAAATAAATAAATTAAGAGCCTTGCACCACATGGCGTTGCATCATACCATCGCAGACATTACACACGGTATAACTCTCTTAATATCATACTTTATTGCCATAAACTAAGAAAACGTACATCCAGAAGTGGTATTTAACACTTACCGCTGGATGGTGTGAAATCAACCAAGCAAACCCAAGAGCGGGCTTATCTCTCGCACTTCTCACCAAACACTGTGTAGTGTGTGCGCGCGTGCCTAGCATCTTCACTTGTCACACCTAACATCGCTACTTACTGACACCTCTAGGACAACGTAGGCAATAAGAGCTTTTCTAACTTAGGCAATAATCAGACCATTTACCACTTGCTTACACAAGGAAACAATCGAGTCATATGCGGGCAGCGCTTGTGGCACTGTCAGTTTGTTGCTTGCTGCTGAAATCATAGTACTGCACATACTAAATGGTAAACACAGAGTAACAAACAAGTTAGTTCCGGTTCAAGTTCATGTGGCTTTATTGTCATTTCAACCATATAAAGCTGGTACAGTACACAGTGAAATGAAACAACATTCCTCCAGGACCACGGTGCTACATAAAACAACACAATAACCACATGAGATGACACAGACCTAAAAAAGATTTACACATTCTACACAAATTGCACATGCAAACATCTGCTAACAACACAGGAATGGTAAATGGTCTGCACTTATCTAGCACTTTTTTAACCTTAGCAGTTCTATAAAATGCATTATACTGGTTCTCATACACCCATTCACATACCAATGGTCGCAGAGCTGCCATGCAAGGTGCTAACTTGCCATTGGGAGCAACTTGGGGTTCAGTGTCTTGCCCAAGGACACTTCGGCAAGTAGAGTCATGTGGGCCGGGAATCGAACCTCCAACCCTATGATTAGTGGACAACCCGCAGATGCAGCGTGTGGTGTAAATTTCTATGATGGGGGGAAGCGAGACTCCCAATGAATTACTCAGCTGTACTCACTATCCACTGCAGGGTCTTGCGATCCAATGAGGTGCAATTTCCAAACCAGACAGTGATGCAGCTGCTCAGGATGCTCTCAATATTTCCTCTCTAGAATGTTGTGGGAGCAGGGCTATTTTCAGCCTTTGCAGAAAGTAGAGGTGCTGCTGGGCTTTCTTGGTTATAGAGCTGGTGTTGAGGGACCAGGTGAGGTTCTCCATCAGGTGAACATCATGGAATTTGGTGCTCTTGACACTTTTGATGATTAGTATTATAGTACGCAGACTAACATGTAAACTATCATATTTATTCATACATCGTCAGACACCACTTTATCCTGGTCAGGATGAGAGTGCATGCTCAGTTGGACGCCCGTCTATCTCAGGACACCATTATAGTTAACAAACTTAATTTAAAGTTAATTATGAAATCAATTAAATGTCCAGAAATTATGAAAAGGCCAGTCCTAAATACAATTTGGCCATTATTTTAGTTAGCTACTGTTTTACAATGTTTAAACGATCAAAACAAATCAAATGTTTGAGGATATATTAGGATGATTAAATTGATTGCATGCTTGTAAAAATAAACACATAAATAAAACAAGACAAGATACCATTGTTGGTCCTTTCTTCTTGGTTGTGTGTGAGAGAGCTGCATTGATAGATTAGTGGACAATCAACCTTAATAAAGGTGTTTCCGTTAATCCATAGGTGCCGAGAGGTGGAAGAATGGATGGGGGAGGGAGGGATGGATGGATGGATCAGGGGTAAAAGAAAAAGAAAGGTGGGCAGTTCATGACCTGGTCAGGAATGCAGGCTGGCCTTTCCAGAATGCCTCAGCGAAACCGGACACTCTCTCAAAAACCAAACGTCGATCAAACTGGTTGGAACCAGAGAGAGAAAGAGATAAAAATAAAAAATAATCAGAATAATTGTCTCGCCAGTTGCTAATTCTGTTTGTGTATGAATCAGAGAAAGGGGGATATTGTATAGTACATTTTGAGCCTACTTATAAGAATCAAGTCAATTTCTCCACGTTGGGTTAAACACACATCATAGCCCCTCCCCCTTTTGCTGTCAATCAGGAAGAGGTGGAGTTGTCCGTCTGCCCAGAAGCAAACAGCAATGACAGCTTCCTTCCTCAGGGTAAACACATCCCAAAGCATTTACTTACCTACTGACGTACAACAGACACACACACACACACACACACACACACACACGCACACACACACAGACACACACACACACACACATATATCCTCAAGGCAATCCTGACTACTTACATGAAGGTCAGAGCTTAACCCTCCTAAGACCACCACCAGTATTATCCAACATTCTCTCTCTCTCTCTCTCTCTCTCTCACAAACACACAAACACAAACACACACACACACACACACACACACACAAATCATCTGCCTCTTTATTCAGGCTTTAAGAGCGTTTATATGACTGTGAGTGTTTGCAAACTGTCTTTCAGTCAGCACTGTGTTATTCTCTCTCTCACACACACACACACACACACATCTCTGTTAATGCAAGGAACCAATTTAAATGTGAATACTATGTGTCAACGCTATGCTAAATCAGCTATCGTTGTTTACAGATTCACTCAGATTATCAGAGATAGCAAGTGACAACTACCGCTCATAAATGATTTGCAAATGAATCTGCTCACTGATGCATTGTACGGTAAACATGGAAAGCAAATTTGGATAACTGTATAACTGAACAGTAGTATATAATACTGCAAATTAAGTATAATTTACATAAAATACCATAAACCTACCATTAAAATGATAAACTGATCATTTCTTTGTTAGTGGGAAAACGTACAAAATCAGCAGGGGATGAAATACTTTTTTCCCTCACTGTATGTGTGTGTGGGGGCGGGGGGTGGTGGTGATGATTTTGTGAGTCTGTTGGTACTGAATATGGGTAAATGATTTCATTTTACTCTGGAAGGTTGGTGTGGTTTAATATATAAAGTACATATAATTAATCAAATGTATGGAAAACACTCAAACCATAGTAACAGTGCCAAAGTAGCCTATTTCTGGTGTCTCTAGTCATAGCATAAAGATTACATTGGTTTATTGGTAAGATATTGGTACTGCTAACCATAATCATGAACTCTTAGACCATCTGACATGAAAAGAAAAGGTGACATAAAAAGGTTTCACTGTGCTGTCCAGTGCTTCAAACTGTTTCTTACTACTTAGAGTTTTTGCTTTCTGCTGTCATCCTTCACTCTTTCACTGTTTGTTAAATCTGTAATGTTGCCTTGAAACAATCCCAAAGAAAAATAACTTATTAAATTTGATTCCATTCTATTCACAAACATCAAATGTCTATTGCCCAATTTAAGTCAATTAATAATCACATTAGTGTCCATGTGGGAGCTTATGTGTGTATGCATGTAAGTTTGCTATTGGTTAAGAATTCACCAAGAAACTCTTATGAAAAGAGCAGTTATTAATTTTTATTTTTATTTATTTATTTTTTGTGTGTGTGTGTAAGTGTTTACTGGCTCAGCTGGTTATGGCCAAAAGGTGAAGAGGTAAAGTAGAGCGAGAGCATGGGAGCACCATTATTTTTTCTCACAGCTTTGCTTCTTCCCCTTATTTACTAATTAGTTTAGCATCTACCAACTAATCAGGTCTAAATCAGTTTATGCTTCGTCATTATATTGAACACTGCTAATTACACCATTACAAAGTCAAATGGTAAAGGTCACCACTGTAGTAACACTTTCTATAAACCCTTGTGACTGTGCTTAAAATGCTTTAGAATCTGGTAACATCCATCCATACAGTTAATACCTCTTATACTACACAGGGTTGTGGGGATACTGGAGCCTATGCCAGGGGACTTGGGGCATAAGACAGGGGACACCATGGATGGGGTGCCAACCCATCACAAGGCACAATGACACACATATTCACACAACCATTCACACACTATGGACAATTTGAAAATGCCAATCAGCCTACAATGTTTTTTGAACAGTGGGAGGAAACTGGAGAACCCAGAGGAAACCCGTGTAAACACAGAGAGAACATGTGAAACTCACACAGACAGTAATCCAAGTTCAGGATCTAACCAGGGATACAGTGAACAAGTTCAGGATCTAACCAGGTATACTGGAACAGTGGAAGAGCAAAACTACACTGCAACACCATACTGTCCCTATAGTATTGTCTGATATTCAACCTTTTGAAACATTAGTGGTATATACTTGCTTACAATGCATTGTTAGTAGTTCTAAAAAAAAAAAAAAAAAAAAAAACCTTAACTCATTAAACATCTCCAGAAGCTCCAGGCTACCATTGAATTACCCTTTACCCTGGTGAGGACTGTCATATACAAAAACATATACAAATATATAAATGTGAACCATTAAACTTGTGTATACTACTGCTTCAAATTAGTTGAATGATTGAATTTGGAATTCAGAACATGTGAGTGAGAAGGCGTCGAGTGAGCTCCTGAGTGTTATATCTTTTAATTGTGCTTTTCAGGCAACCTGAATCTTTTCTAAGACATTTGGTGCGCTCCTTTTCATTTGGTGCGCTCCTTTTGCATGAGAGAAATGTGTGGTCTTTTGTGCTCAACCTCAGTAATGAGAAGCTGCAATTCGACTGTCCCCAAAAAGCGCAACAATGGTTTAATGAATGGTATCCTCCATTTTAAGCTGTCTACATGACAGTTAACCGATTTATTAAAACCTATAATGTGACTGTAAAATGCGCAGATGTAGACAACTATATCAGTTTCCATGTAAATCTATAGGTTGCCTGAGATACATGGTAATTGTGGTACCTTTTAAGCTCGGGAGTGACTTCACACAACAAGAATAGGTATGGTTTACAAGTTCCAGATGTTCGAGTGTTGTAGGGCTCTGCCTAAATTGTTTGGGAATGGAGAGAAGTTAACTGGTGTTCAGAGTAGGGTGGGGGAGGGGTGGGATGGGAGGCGGGGAGGGGTGCTGTGTTGTTGTGTGGGGGTTTTATTTTTGCTTTTGCCTTTTCTTTTCTTTTTTGTATTTTATTTAATTTGTTTATTTTTTTATTTATATATATATATTTTCCCCCTTCGTTTGTTTTTTTTTTCTTCCTATTGAAATCAACATCTCTCTACTCCATTCTGTACTAATCTAAATTGATGGAAATTACCCGAAGCTTGTTCAGATTCCTAATTTGGAATGTGAAAGGTCTGAACGGCCCCATTAAAAGATCCAAGATTTTGACACATTTAAAACTACAAAAACCTGACATTGCATTTCTTCAGGAAACTCGTCTCCATCTCAGGGATCAACGCAGACTCCAAGCTCGGTGGATATCGCATATGTTCCACTCCAATTTTGAAGTGTAGTTTCTATCCTGATAAGTAAGACTTGTGCCCTTTTCCTTTGATAACGTTATTTGTGGTGTAAATGGTAGACATGATTGTGGAAGGCAAAATTTCACAAACGCCAGTAGTTTTGGTGAATGTATATGTCCCGAATTTTGATAACACTCCTTTTGCTCAGAATTTGTTGTCAAAAATTCCTGCTTTGAACACACATCTCTTGATATTTGGGGGAGATTTAAACTGTGTTATTGCTACCCAGTTTTGGACAAATCTAGCACTGTTGCAAAGGCTTCCTCTGCAATGGCAAAGGTATTCTCTGAGTTTATGGTTCCGAATGGTTACATTGACCCATGGAGGTATTTTAACCCCACAGTGAGAATTTTTTTTTTTTCTCACGTACATAAATTTTTTTCTCGCATTGATTACTTTTTCATTAATAATTCTCTAATTTCTCAGGTTGTAAACTCTGAATATCTACCAATTGCTATTTCATACCATGCTCCTCTAAGTCTTGACATTCTACTACCTTCATATCATGCCTTTCACCCACCATGGAGGCTTAATTCTCTACTTTTATCTGATTCAGCATTTTGCAAGTATATTTCTACTTCGATAGATGATTTTCTTCTTACTAATCATACTGATTCAATCTCTTACTCTTTATTTTGGGAAACTCTAAAGGCCTTCTTAAGGGAATAGATAATTTCTTATTCTGCTCATGCCAATCAGCAACGCAAGTATAAAAAAAAAGTGTTATCTGATAATATTCGAGCATTTGATGACCAGTAGGGTCTCAACCCAACCCCTGAGCTGCATAAACAAAGTCTTAATTTGCAGGCGGAGTTTGATTTGTAATCGACAGGTGAGGCAGAGAGGCTTTTGTTACATATCTGTGGCAATTATTATGAATATGGAGATAAGGTCGGTCATTTGTTGGCTCACCAATTGCGTAGCCAAACGGCTTCGCACTCCATTACTCACATTATGTAGTCCAGTGGTGCATTAACCTCGGATCCTGTAAAAATTAATTCAACTTTTAAAAGTTTTTACTCTTGTATACACAGCTGGGGCTCCTGACAATTCAGGTAACATGGACCATTTTCATAGAAATATTGATTTTCCCAGAGTTGACCCTTTATTTGCATCTGAACTTGACAGCCCCGTCACCTTAGATGAGATCGGGTTTACTTCCAAATTTTATAAAAAATTTCATGTTGCATTGGCCCCATTACTTCTGGTTGTATTCAAGGAATCATTAGAACTAGGTACGTTGCCACGAACATTGAGACAAGCATCTATAACTCTATTGCTCAAAGATGGGAAGGACCCAACATAATGTAATTCATATAGACCTATTAGCCTCCTCAATGTTGATGTCAAGATTTTAGCCAAACTTTTGGCCTCTCGTTTAGAGGGAATCCTTCCTAGCATTATTTCAGAGGAGCAAACCAGATTTATAAAAGGACAGCATTCCTTTTCTAATATTCATACTCTATTTAGTTTTTTTTATTCAAAACAAAACAGCGACTCCTCTGAAGTGGTCATCTCTGGACGCAGAAAAGGCATTTGATAGGATAGAATGGGAATATCTTTTTTTGTGTTCAAGAGGTTCGGATTTGGGGATGGACTGATATCATGGATCCGTTTATTATATGTGGAACCGCAAGCTTCCATATATACCAACAATGCTAAATCTGACTATTTTACCTTGTTACACGGTACAGTACGCGCCAGGGATGTCCTCTGTCTCCCTTACTTTTTGCCATAGCGATTGAGTCTCTCAATAACGCTTAGAACTCTTCCTGTATTTCGGGGTATAATTTGCAAAGGAATTGAACATAAACTTGCCCTTTATGCTGACGACTTACTACTTCATGTTAAAGATCCAATTGCATCTATTTCAGAGATAATATGCTTATTAAATGACTTTGGGAAATTTTCAGGGTATAAACTGAACCTACAAAAGAGTGAATGCTTACCCATAAAACCAATCTCGCCAAAACATTAAACAGAATGAAATACCTTTTCATTTGGAGGATTCAAAATTCAAATATCTCAAATATCACCCATTCCTATTCTGCATTAATGTCGGTGAATTTTACACCCTTAATTTCATTTTAAAGTCAGCCTTTCAAAGATGGGCAGCTCTACCATTATTCCCTCTTGGTAGAAAAAACTACTAGAATTTGGACATTCTTCCAAAATTCCTCTACCTTTTTCAATCCATCTCTTTGGTTTTACCCAAATCGTTCTTCAAGAATATAGACCAATTTATCTCCTCTTTCATATGGACAGGTTCCCAGGTTTTCCAAATATTCTCTTCAAAAGTGTCAACTAAGTGGTGGCCTCTCATTGCCCAATTTCGTGTATTATTATTGGGCGGCTAATATTCAGAAACTGCTGCTCTGGCTGCAGGCCCCCTCTCTTCCATGGTACCACTTAGAAAAAAAATCTTGTATTTCAACCTCCTCCTGCTATGGTGTTCTCCTCCCTTCCTATAGCCCTTTCACAACACACGGATAATCCAATAATATGTACCTCTCTAAAAATTTTCTATCAGTCTCACCGTCATTTTATATCTATCTCGGCCTCAACCATGGCACCAATATGCAATAACTACCTCTTTCTCCCCTCCTTTATAGATTCCACCTTCTCTTTGTGGGAAAAGAAGGGTCTGAAATGCTTTGAGGACCTTTTCATTAATAATGTGTCTGCAAACTTTTCCCTATTCGCTGGTTTTCCATCCTTACCTACAAAGTCTGCATGGGAAGAGGTGTTCAGCCTTTATGGAAGAGTGGCAAGAAGAAAGCCATTTCTCAAAGATATCCATAAAAATTCTCGTCTAAAGTTTGCCACAAGCCACCTGGGAGACACACCAAACGTCACACCAAACGTTGAGAAATGGCTTTCTTCTTGCCACTCTTCCATAAAGGCCAGATTTGTGCAGTGTACGACTGATTGTTGTCCTATGGACAGACTCTCCCACCTCAGCTGTAGTTCTCTGTAGTTCATCCAGAGTGATCATGGGCCTCTTGGCTGCATCTCTGATCAGTCTTCTCCTTGTCTGAGCTGAAAGTTTAGAGGGACGGCCAGGTCTTGGTAGATTTGCAGTGGTCTGATACTCCTTCCATTTCAAAATGATCGCTTGCACAGTGCTCCTTGGGATGTTTAAAGCTTGGGAAATCTTTTTGTATCCAAATCCAGCTTTAAACTTCTCCACAACAGTATTACGGACCTGCCTGGTGTGTTCCTTGGTCTTCATGATGCTTTCTGCGCTTTCAACAGAACCCTGAGACTATCGCAGAGCAGGTGCATTTATACAGAGACTTGATTACACACAGGTAGATTCTATTTATCACCATCAGTCATTTAGGACAACATTGGATCATTCAGAGATCCTCGCTGAACTTCTGGAGTGAGTTTGCTGCACTGAAAGTAAAGAGGCCGAATAATTTTGCACGCCCCACTTTTCAGTTTTTTATTTGCTAAAAAAGTTGAAAATATCCAATAGATTTCGTTCCACTTCACAATTGTGTCCCACTTGTTGGTGATTCTTCACAAAAAATAAAATTTTTATATCTTTATGTTTGAAGCCTGAAATGTGGCAAAAGGTTGAAAAGTTCAAGGGGGCCGAATACTTTCGCAAGGCACTGTATCATGTATGTCACTGTACCACCATGTCCTGTGCTAGACTTAGTTTCATACAATTTTAAAGTGGTCCACAGAGCTCACCTCTCTAGGAGTAAATTGTCTAAAATACATCCCAGTGTTCCTGACATGTGTGAAAAATTTAAACTTCTGCCCTGTAACATGAGTCATATGTTTGCACTCTGGCAGCTGTGGCGCAGTTGGTAGAGTTGGTTGTCCACTAATCGTAGGGATGGTGGTTCGATTCCCGGCCCAGGTGACTCCACATGCCACCTGCCGAAGTGTCCTTGGGCAAGACACTGAAACCCAAGTTGCTCCCGATTGCAAGCTAGCGCCTTGCATGGCTCTGCTACCATTGGTGTGTGAATGGGTGAATACACAGTGTAAAGTGCTTTGGATAAAAGCGCTATATGAGTGCACATTTACCATTTAACTATGTCTGATGTTCTTAAAATCAAATTCAAATCTATAATCCTCCTCTATATCAGTCTGGCTTAAAGACTTAATGTTCTTTTTAAAACTTGAAAAAATCAAGTACAACATCAGAGGCAGGGACCTTTTATATTTTTCTTTTTCTTTTTTTGTTGTAGTTTTTTTTGTGTTTTTCTTTGAATGTTTGTTATTGTCTTTTGTTTTACCCTTTCTTTTGGTTTTGGCTGTGGTTGTTTTGTTGGGATTGTTGGGTGTGGTGTTATAATGTGTAAAATGCAAATTTACAATAAAAATTATATGATCAATGAATGAGGATTTATGGTGGTTTAAATCCCAGCATGGCTGAGCTGCCACTGCATTCACACACAGGGTGTTATGTATGGGTAACCAGCAAGGGTTCTATATACAGTACAAATCTATTTCAGAATATAACCTTATAAAAGAAAGAAACCATGGCTTGTAGGAAACAGAACACAATGCACAACATATATTGTTTTAAAGGTTAAATAAACCTATGAATAATAGCCAAAAATATCCTGCCTGCTTTTGAATATTGTTTTAAAAAACCCACACAGATGGACACACACACACACACACACACAGACACACACACACACACACACACACACACACACACACTCCTGTACAAATGGGTGTAAATCCAAAATGAGAAAGAAAGTGAGCTCAATCTGGACCATTGTACTATTTGGGATTAACCCAGTCAAGTGTGTGTGTGTGTGTGTGTGTGTGTGTGTGTGTGTGTGTGTGTGTGTGTGTGTGTGTTTGGGGGATGGGTTAGGATTGCACTTTGGCCTGAAGTTTCTGCCATGAAATGAAATCCCCTTAATCTGTCATCACCTTCAGAGAGGTGTGGAGTGGAACGGGGGAATATCACCCTGTGTGTGTGTGTGTGTGTGTGTGTGTGTGTGTGTGTGTGTCTGCTATTCTTGTTTCAACGGACATGACAGAATGCACATGAGTTGCCAAGATAGTTACTACATTGTGACATGTTAAATATTTGATTAAATAGTTAATATATTTTCGCTTTCATTTACACCGTAAAAATCTGCTTTTTTCTTGGAAATACACTGTGTTGCTTAATACTGATTGATAGGATCTGTTCTAGCTAATGGTAATGATTTTTTCGGTGAACACACATATATATATAGTAAATTAAAAAGTAAATCTTCTTCTCCACCCATACTAAGTAGCATATCGGGCAAAGAGAGAAATCTCTCCTGTCGTTTCCATAGCGGTTATGGTTTTTATGGGGACGGGTTGCTAGCCCGACCCTCCCTTTTGCATCCGGGCTTGGGACCGGCAATGGCAGACACTCACACACCCATTCAGACTACAGACAATTTAGACACACCAATCAGCCTACCGTGCATGTCTTTGGACTGGGGGAGGAAACCGGAGTACCAGGAGGAAACCCCCGCAGCACGGGGAGAACATGCAAACTCCGCATACACAGGGCCCTGGTGGGAATCAAACCCCGGACCCTGGAGGTGTGAGGCGAACGTGTTAACCACTAAGCGTGCGCCCCTACTTTGCAGTACAGTTCCTAAATTAATGCTTAAGTAATTACTAACTTATCAGTAAGTGATCAAGTGTTATTGTAGTTCTTCAGTAAGTACTAATCATTATAATGAAGTGTAATGATTTGATAACTAAGATGACAAAACTGTAATAACCTGTAAAATAAACTGTAATTTTGAACCAGTGTTGTAAACTATTAAATTGTCATTAAAGAAACATTACTGATGCATTAAATTCCTGTGATAATGTATTGGTTCCTTTAATGGTTAAATACTTACTAAACAAAAAAGTAGTCCATATTTTCTTCATTAACTACTCTTGAATATAATTCACCAAAATGCTAATGAAAGTACAATAATTTCGTAACTAATCATAACAATTGTTGTACCTGTAAGTAAGTTGGTCTACTCATTACTACACTGAAAAACTGAATAGTTCATTTAACTCAAAAGATTTGAGGAAACTCATTACCTCAAAAAGTTTAAGTTGATAAATCAATTTGTTTAACCCAAATACACTTAAATATAACAAAATTAACTCAGACTTGTTATGTTTAAGTGTATAACTTTTTATGCTGTTTATGCTGCTGATACATGTATATAGCACAAAATTTAATTCAATTTTTCAATTCAGTTTTATTTGTATAGTGCTTTTTACAATAGACATTGTCTCAAAGCAGCTTTACAGAAATATCAACATGGTCAAAAGTGGCTCAAAATTGGATAAGTTATTACAGTTTTATAAGCATAACAATTTTATGTTACTAAATCATCACACTGTAGTAGTTTATTTTAATAATCACTAATTATTGAAGAACTTCTATGGTAACACTATAATGTACTGCTAAGGTACTTAAGCATTAATTAAGGAACCGTTTTGTAAAGTGGCATCAAAATATCAACAAATAGAGTCAAAAGATAGATCTGATGTTGCCAAACAAAACACACTTCAGAAAGCTTTTAGTGTTCATGATGTTTTAGAACATTAGGAACTTCCAGCTATTTGCAGGCTGTTTATGAAACAAGGTAGTTGAGGTAGCAAACAGGAAGTAATAGTGAAAGGTGTCTTTTGGTTGTTGTTTTTTGGGGGGTTTTGTTTCCTTGTCAGTTGAAATAAAGCTGTTACACACATTGATTTAGGTAAATAAATAAATGCCACAGCCTACATGCTTTGCTGACACCCAGAGAATGATACATAGATGCATAAATGCACCGTATGAGCCTTTTCTCAAAAACCTTCATGACATCATAGCAGCAAAATTTCCACAAATTTTCACCACCTTTTCACTACTAGTAAATATTTCTGAATCAGTGATGTATATTTGGAAGTTTTGTTTTTCCGAGTGGCTTTTCAAACTTCCTCACACCTCATTTGAAGCCCTTTTTTCAAACTAAGACTTCAGAAGAAAAATATACAGAACAATCAGCAATATATGTTATTGTAAAATAAAATGATTTGTGTCTTTGCAGTTAAAAATAAAAGCAAAAAACTATAAACCCAACCAGCTTCAATTCACTTTCATGTTTGCTGTTTGTCTGTTATTTTGCGGTTCCAGTGATCGAATCAAAGTACACTTATGTTACTTGGAGATTTTCTTGCTGTTGTATTATATCATATCTTACATTATTCTGAATGTGTAACATCAACAATTAGAAATATCATTGATGGGGAATACATCATGGAAGGATTGTTTTTGAAGCTGGTGTTCTAAAACGTTAAATGATAAAGGTATACAAGAATATAAATATACAATCAAATTAATTAACGAATATGTATGGATGGATTTTGACTTGGCAAAAGGAATTATCTAGGATTGACTAGGAATCAATAACCTTGATAAACTAGAAACTCAGTGCATATACTTTACGTATGTATGTGTGTATCTATCTATCTATCTATCTATCTATCTATCTATCTAAATGCAGTGCATATCCTGTAACTGTAGATGGTAAAATTAGTTCATATTCAAATTAGTAAAATATTTTATGATTAATGTCATTCCAATGACAGCAAAGATGAAGGTGTGTAACTGAGATTCTTTCTTGCAGTCTTGTTCCAATTGACATGACAGAATACAGCTGCCAGGATATTTAATTCATTGTGACAAATGTTCAATATTAAATTAGATGTTTCATATATTTTTCTTTCATATATTCCCTTAAGATGATCTGCTTTTTTTTGTACTGTATGTTGCTTAATACTGATGCATAGGATCTGTCCTTGCTAATGGTACTGAGATTTTCTGTTAACACGCATATTCTTCACTTACACCACACATTAGTTCATGTTATGACTATATGTCTATTTTGTTGCTTGGCCTGAATAGTCAGTGGTCTAAATAGGGTATAGTAAATTGGCTCATACTATGTGTAGATATATTTGGATATAATAAAAAAAAATTGGTAATACTTTACAGTACAGTACCTTAATTATAGTTACTTAAGTAATCACATGTTATCATTGTAGTTCTTCAATAATTACTAATCACTATAATAAAGTGTAATGATTTGGGTAATTAAATTAAATTACTATGCTGACAAAACTGTAATAACCTGCTGTGCAATTTTGAACTACTGTGTTATTTACATGTATGTACAATTCATTTCAATCCTCAGCTGTAAGTGCAATGTGTACTCCTTTAACTGTAGATGGGGAAATCAGTTCATATTCAAAATATTAAAATATTTAATGGTTAACATTCATTAAATTTGTAGGAATGTGATGATCACATTCCACATGTGATGATATGATGTAAGACACATAGAGATGTAAGACACATAGAGATGGAATCATATTTTTATTTATTTATTTATTTATTTATTTTTCCACTTTTTGTTAAAAGCACCCCAATCAAAATTATGTATTTTAGGCAATTATGAACTGAAATGTCAATATGGGAAACTACAAGAAAAATAGAACAAATAAATGGAAATATATCTGTAAATTGTCACCCATGAAAAGTCTCTCACACATAACTTTAAACTGTTATCTCACTCTTGTTCAGCTATCATACCTGATCTAACTCAACAATTAAATACATCTTAAAGAATGATGATTGTGTGGTTTCATACAATTAAGTTCTTAGCTTTTGTTAGCATTTTTGGTAAAACTTTACATAGTGTCTTTATAGCCATTGCTAAATGTTTTATAAAGCAATGCTATTAATGCTATAGAAGGCTGATGTCAAAACATGTACAGTGATATTGTAAGTTTTAAGCAAATGTATCTTTACATGGATGTGAAAACAGCAGCAATTATCTGCTATGAGTCAATCAATTGATCAATTATCATTATGAGTTAACTTAAGATTGAACAGCTGTGTTACTGTAGATGTGCATATCCATATCTTGCAAGTTATTTGCTAATTTCTATTAACAGCACTTTGGGGAAATTATAGAAGGTTCACATTTTGAACCATAAAAGTGACATATACAGTCATGTGGGGGGGGAAATAAGCACACCCCATGAAATTGTTGGTGTTATATACAGTATCTCACAAAAGTGAGTACACCCCTCACATTTTTGTAAATATTTGATTATATCTTTTCATGTGACAACACTGAAGAAATGACACTTTGCTACAATGTAAAGTAGTGAGTGTACAGCTTGTGTAACAGTGTAAATTTGCTGTCCCCCCAAAATATCTCAACACACAGCCATTAATGTCTAAACCGCTGGCAACAAAAGTGAGAGCACTCTAAGTGAAAATGTCCAAATTGGGCCCAAAGTGTCAATATTTTCTGTGGACACCATTATTTTCCAGCACTTCCTTAACCCTCTTGGGCATGGAGTTCACCAGAGCTTCACAGGTTGCCACTGGAGTCCTCTTCAACTTCTCCATGATGACATCACCGAGCTGGTGGATGTTAGAGACCTTGTGCTCCTCCACCTTCCGTTTGAGGATGCCCCACAGATGCTCAATACGGTTTAGGTCTGGAGACATGCTTGGCCAGTCTATCACCTTCACCTTCAGCTTCTTTAGCAAGGCAGTGGTTGTCTTGGAGGTGTGTTTGGGGTCATTATCATGCTGTAATACTGCATACTGATCATGCTCTGCTTCAGTATGTCACAGTACGTGTTGGCATTCATGGTTCCCTCAATGAACTGTAGCTCCCCAGTGCCGGCAGATACTGTATATAACACCAAAGAAACACTTTTGTGAAATACTGTGAGATACTATATTGTGTGTGTGTGTGTGTGTGTGTGTGTGTGTGTGTGTGTGTGTGTGTCTAGTTTTCTAGATTGGGCTGCACAAAGTAACCAGCTCGGGATTCAATTGGATTGATCTTTACATAAGGGGAAGCCAGGAATAACAACACAAACAAGGTGTAGTGAAAAAGGTTGTGGTATATTGTAACAGACAATATATACATGTAATGGTACAAATTAACCAACCCAGGCGTATCTTCAGGGTGGGCCAAGGCCAAAATAATAAACAAAATAATTCTATTGTTTAGGTAGCTAGCTTGCCTAAGAGGAAAACTGAAGACAATACATGTACACTTCCCTAACTACCTATGCAAAGAAACAGAAAAAAGGACCCTCTTCCAAAAAAAATGGAAGCCACACACCTACTGCCAGTGAACCAATTGAACATATATACAAAGGTGAAGAGAATGCACAATAAACAGATTTAGGGATAACCAAACTCAAAGTCAAATACCAAAAACAGCAGTCAGAAAATAGCATACAACCAAACACAATCTCTAAACACAATCTCCAAACACATGAAACCACCTCCAACATCCGGACACATTCTCACTTCGTCTTCCTCTTTAAGTATGGCCAAAAACTTCCCTTATGGTTTATAGCTCATGGAAATCAAACATCCAGTATAACAAAATATTAGAATAAAGAAGAATTTATAATACAGAAATATTACAGTGTCACATTCCTAGTGTCAAGCCACTTCTGAACTAGAGACAATGTCAAAAATGTCTTATTTGGGCTAAGGAGAAAAAGGACTGGACTGTTGCTCAGTGATCCTTTTCAGAAAGTAAAATTTGCATTTAATTTGGAAATCAAGGTCCCAGAGTCTGAAGGAAGAGTGGAGAGATACAGAATCCAAGTTGCTTGAAGTCCAGTGTGAAGTTTCCAGAGTCAGTGATGATTTGGGGTGCCATGTCACCATGAAAAAGTAAGTACACCCCTACATTTATCACACCTTCAAATCCATAAAATTAGAATCAGGTGTTCAAGATTGAGTGTCAGTGATTAGAAACTGCTTAGGGAGTGCAGGTGGAACCTGTCTTATTTTTACTACTCTCATGTCTAGTGTCTGGTGTTCCCTTTACTATTGAGGTGTTTGGTGTAATCTCGCCAAGACCTAAAGGGTTTTGTAATGCCTTCAGAAAAAAAAGTTGCGGATGTCTATGACACTGGTAAGGGATTTAAAAAGATCTCACAATTATTTGATATACATCATTCCACTGTAAGGGAAATCATCTGCAGGTGGTTCAGATTTCATGCGACTGCCAATTTATCCAGGACTGGCTGTCCCAGCCAATTCAACCCAATAGCAGACCGTCTGATGCAAAAACAAGTCTCCAACAACCCAAAAATATAATCACAGGATCTGCTAATATGTCTTGCAACTGTTGGTGTCAAAGTGCATACTTCCACAATCAGAAAGAGATTGCATAAATTTGCCCTGCATTTGAGGTGTGCCAGGAAAAAGATTCTGCAAGACTACAGTTTGCCAATGAGCATATAGGCAAGATCGGACCTTTTGGAATAACGTGCTCTGGACAGACAAATCCAAGATAGAGTTGTTTGGTCACAGTAAACACAGACATGTTTGGTGCAGACCAAAGACAGCTTTTCAGGAGATGCACCTCATACTAACTGTGAAGCACAGTGGTGGAAATGTTATGGTTTGGTTTGGCGTTGTTTCGCTGCCTCAGTGTCTGGACAGCTTGCATCAACTAATAATTCTGTATCATATCAGAGTGCTTGAAGATAATGTGAGGCCATCTGTCCAAAAGTTGAAGTTGAACTGAAAGTAGATCTTTCAACAGGATAATGCTCCCCAGCACACTAGCAAATCCACCAAGGAATGGCTCTAAAAGAAGAAATGGAAGGTTATGGAATGGCCTAGTCAAAGCCCGGGTTTAAATTCCTTTGAAGTCTAGTGGAGGGGATTTGAAACAGGCAGTACATGCAAGAAAACCCTCAAACAGTTTGCAACTGAAAGAATATTGCATGGAAGAGTGGTCAAAAATTCCAGCAAGCCGAAGTCTGAAACTGGAGGATAATTATGCAAAACACGTACAAGTTATTTCAGCTAAATGCTAGCTTCTGAGGCCAAGAGTGTATTTACTTTTTCTACAGAAAAATATCAAATCTATTGGTATTTCTGTTGAATTGATTATTTAAAAGGCTAATTTTACTTGTGGTGTTGTTCAAGTATATCAACTGTATTAATAACCTTCGTTTCAAAGATGATCAAACGTTTGCTTGTCCAAATATTTCAAAAAGCCACCAATTTCCATGGGGTGTTCTTATTTTTTCACCTGATTTTACGCTGTATATTTGACTGTTAGTTTATTTTCCATGTAAAGATAAAACCTGCATAAAACATGTTTTTGACATAAGACTTTCAAACTATTCTCCAGCACTGCTTAATAAAGTAGTTATGCAATGCTTATGAATCTGTAATAAAGGCACTACGTACATATTAAATAAAGCATTACTATTTTATAGCATTTTACAGGGTGTCCCACAAGTCTTCCTACATAGGGAAAATTATTACTTTTTAGCCAAATATCTTCCAAAGATTTTGATTCTTAATTTATTTTTATTTATTTTTAGATATCCTTTAAGAATACTTTTGAGAAAAGAAGAACGTATTGAAATCATTCTCATGGCTGGATTGGGAAGCTGTCGCAAGGTTGCAATGATCTTTAACAGGAAACATGGCGAGAGCATCACACACAGTACTGTGGCTCAGGTGGTAGAGTGGGTTGTCCACTAATCATAGGGTTGGCGGTTCAATTCCCAGCCCACATGACTCCACATGCCGAATCCCTGGATTGCTCCCGATGGCAACTTAGCACCTTGCATGGCGTAGTGGGGGGGGCGGTGAGAGTGTGTGAGTGAATGGGTGAATGAGACACAGTGTAAAGCACTTTGGAACTGCTAAGGTTAAAAAAGTGCTATATAAGTGCATTTTTCCATTGATCAGGCTTAATGCATGTTCACATGACAAGCTCTCACATAAAGTACTCAAAGTGTTCATGTATTAGCGCTGAGAAATTTATACTATCTGCAGGCCTCTAAGTTTTAAGGCAAGATTGCTGAACCAGGATCAGTTTCCTTTCAGTTTTTGTAATCATAGACATTAAAACATCAATGTACACTACTATCAATTTAATATGAAAAGCCTGAGAAATTAAACACAAACACATCCTGTCCAAAGCATGCCTAGATAGGCAAAGTTTCCTGTTAAATTAAAGGTGACATATATCAAAGTGAAGTAGACTTATACTAATGTATACACATAGATGGCAAAAAAAATTAACACAGTTTCAGAGAGGCAAGTGTCATTGCTCTGCCGGCGGATCATGCCCACAACTTCCTGTGAAAGAGGGAAAGAGAGAGAGGTGTGTGGGGGCGAGGTGTGTGTGTGTGAAGTGGCTCACCGGCACTACTGCTACTGTCTTCCTCTGTATGGTAAAAAAGAGAGAGAAATAGGGTTATGTAGTGAGGTTAAATTGTGTGTCGATGTGTGGGTGTGCGGATTTTGCCATAGTTATGATGTCAAGAGTGATGTCACATGTGTACCGTGTGGGTGCACACATACTGATACACACTTGTAATAGAATCATATTAGGTGAAATAAATTCAAGTGTATTTCTGCTGTTGGATCTGAAATTACTAATGTGTTTTTTGGGGATTTTTACATTAGCACCAGATGCTTATGCAGAGAGCAGAAATTAGCCACTGCATGTAGTACCATATACTGCAAAATAAACAGTTTCACTTATTAGTTTCATTTTATACATTATGTTAAAAATTTTGGGGCAAGCTCTTATGCAGATTCATGCAAATTCATGCACCAGTCAGTTTATTAGGTATACAAATCTAGCTACTAATAAACTATCAATATTGCAAACAAAACAATGTAGACAGTGCAGCTGATTAATAACCTTAATTACAAGTAGAATAAATGTGACATTAAATATAGTGGCTATATAAATGAATAGATCATTAAGTGTCAGGCTGAGGAATTGTGAAGTATAATTAGTAGTACTGTGTGGTATTTCAAACTGTTTGTTAGATTTAATTTCATTTTTAATTTGATTTGATTAGTTTTTGGGCTAGTTTAGATCAGGTGCTTAACCGTGGCCTGAGCATTCAGGGCTGTAACCCCGAAGATTTTTTCTATAGTCACCAAAAATTCTTCACTTGGAGCAGTTTGTCACTATGTAACTGAGCATCAGAAAAGGAAAACAGCAGTGTTGTAATTTTGTATCTTCTTTGAATGGTGGTGAGACCAATCAGACAGGGTTTACAGGAAAGCACATGGAAATACTTGCATCTTATTGGCTAACAGATCTTCATTCATAATCTTGGTCAGGGTCATGGTGAATTTCAGGAGCACTGGATGTGAGGCAGGAATACACTCTAGATGGGACACTAGTCCACCCCAGGGCACCATGCACACACACATGTTGACACTCAGTGACACTAAAGTCTAGAAAGACACTAAAGTCTTTCTACTCGTGTGTTTTTGGAAAGTAACACCAGGAAACCTGAGAAAGCCCACATGGGCATGGACAAAGCATGTAAACATGTATATAATAAGCTTTTCAATTTAAAGAGCTCTACCAAGTTGATAGCAACTTAAATAGACTTAGGAGAAGTGCATCTTTTCCTGCCACACCATCACTATTATTAGGTGTGGTTGAGCGTGTCTGTCTATGCGTGTGAAAGAGGGAGAGAGGTTTTTGTCACCTAAATGCAAGAAGTAATGCGACGAAGATGCCACTCAAACACGCACTCTCATTGTCAGAGATTCATAAAATTGTAGTAGTTTTAGTACTTGTGAAATGTAAATAGTTATTGCTCAAGCACTGATGTATAGTTATTGACATCTCTGCTTGTATAGAATGTTATAGATTGTAATGCAGTGGTATTTCAAGAAGTCATATTTTCCTAAAGGTGATAGCCATCTTTCCAGTCATAATACATCTGCCCTTTTCCTCAAAACACTTGCACAATGGAGGTGTGAACAGGCATAGTGGATTCACTTTCACTGACAGTAGGCAAAGCATATGCAAAGCAAGCCTCTCACTTTATAGATGACTATTTCCATTTTCAACAGTCTCTCTCTCTCTCTCTCTCTCTCTCTCTCTCTCTCTCTCTCTCGCTCGCTTTCCTCCCTCTTGCTACAAAGAAATGGCACTCACACACACAGAAATCCATTTCCACTACATCCACATACCCCTTTAAATGTAGTTGTAGAGCTGCTTTCATATCACGCTACTGTCAGAGAAGCACTTCCGCTGTGTGAATCTGTGTTTTCATGCATGCATACTCTACTCACTATTCCATTTCTGTGACTTTTCTACGTTCAAGTGTGTGGGTGGAGATTTCACATTTTTAGCCACAGGAAAAGGTGGTCAACAATTTTTCTATTTTTATCATAGGTGTGAAAAATTCTTAACAAAAACAGATTCTCAAGCAAAAAGGCTCACAGAACATCCAATCGCCTAGCAACACATATTTGAGTCAATCATATTAGAATCAAACTGTAACTTTTTGTCAAAAAGACAGCTTGCATTCACAGCTCACACTTCAACCAAAATTGTTTATCTTAGGCTACAATTAACTGAAACTTTTGTAATAAATAGCTTCCTTTGTTTCTTTTTATTTTGTGATATTAACATGTTTACTAAATTGTGTATATGTATCATTAGAATTAGAACTTTTTAAACATGTACCTTTATTAATATTTCTAGTAGTCTTATGAACCCCCTGCAATGCCACCACAGACCCCTAAAGGTTTTGTTGCAAAACACTGAACTAGTCTTTTGGAAAGTGTAACTTTTTTAATTGTGCCTTTTATTTTGACACTTATTTCTGTTTGAATATACTATACAGTATATGACCATTTTTCATATGTTGTCGTGATGGATTGACAGCCGGCGCGCATGGTAGGAAAGTCGCTCCTTCCTTGACTGCCGAGCAGGCACGAAGCGAACACCCTTGCATCAAGCGGACGACAACCGGAAGGCCCGTTACGATGGGGCAGAGCCTCCGACACAACCCCGGCCGGCGACTGGGGAGTGGGTCGGGAGAATCCCACCACTCAGCAGATGGAGGAAGGGTATAACAGGATGCTCTTCCGCCCATGCGAGTTTGAGTAATAGCTTGCATGACATGTGCGCGTCGCTTCTCCTTAATTTTTCCGACATCCAAACTTCGGCATTTTTTTTCTAATCTCTCTCTCTCTCTCTCTCTCTCTCTCTGTGTCTCTCTTTCCAGAAAGCTTTGGTGCAGACGAGGATTCAGCTCACGCATCAGGGAAGTCCCAACATGCCCTAGGGAGCGCTGCCATGCCAGCCTCACACAAACCCCCACACACTCACACCCCCGTGCACCTCCTCACTTCCGACATCACCCGAGTAAGAAAAAATAAAGTTACTCCCTTGATCACTGTATCCAACGTCTCCTGCGTGTCTGTGTTCCGCCCCTCACAAGCTATTTCCCTACACTGGTGGAGGATGCGGGCATGAGCACAGACCCACCCACATAAAAAATAAACATAAAAAAATAAGAAAAATATTTTAAAAAGAGAAAAGGAAGGGATATATGGATCCTACACTACAACGCCGGCTGGAGGTTAGCATCCAGCAATCTAGCATCCAGCATGCTAGTTGTGGACCGAGACTCAGATGTGCATTCTGCTGTGGAGGTGGCGGAAAGGGTGGCCATGGACCGCTTTCTGAGGGCGTTACCATGCACAGAGCACCAGGCCGTAGGGGTGCATGCACCTGCGACGACCCAGGAGCTCCTAACTGAGCATACAGTGGCCATCCTGGACCTCGGCCAAAAGAATGGCGGACCCACAACACGCCCCTCAAGGGCATGGGCCCCCAGTCCGACTGCCAACACCATCCCGGCACCTGGAGGACCCGCTGGAGTTCACCCATCTGTGTGACCCCCGTGGATGAACCCATGCCCATGGAGCCGGAGCTAGAACCCGCCAAGCCAATCCAGAAGCCGTGGTTGGCAGCGTGCGCCCTCCATTCACCGCACCCACTGAATGCCCCCACCCTGACAGTGTGGGTCGAGGGGAACCTCATAACCGCCCTGCTGGATACCGGAAGCACGGTGACCCCCGCCCGACTGACAATCCTGCCCAAAGGATTTCGCCAGAGCGGGGTTCCTGCCGTAACCTGCATTCATGGGGACACCCGGGAAGTTCCTGCAGCCAAGGTCCAGATCTGGGGTAAAGCTGGGGTCTGGCCCCTTCAGGTGGGCGTGATCACCGATCTCCCGGTACCCCTGCTGATTGGAAGGGACTGGCCAGTATTCACAATGGGCCCAGCTCGAAAGTCCAGATCTCCTAGTGGTGCCCAAGTCTAAGACCCAAACTTTATAGCACCTGACCCACACCCATCCTCTTGGCGGCCACTTGGGGGCACGAAACACCTTGGAGAAACTGAGGGATAGCTTTGTTTGGCCCGGAATGATCGGACGCCCCTTCCCAATGAGCTATCCCCGGCTGAGAGGAGATATCAAATGGGCCAGCGAAAAACTACAGTATTACTTGGCTAGTATGCACTTTGTCCTGGTGACCAATCACGCCCCACTTCAGTGGATGGCCAAGGCCAAGGACACCAACACCAGGGTAAGCCAGTGGTTCCTGGCCCTACAAGATTCTCGTTCCAGGTCCAGAACCGGGCGGGGACCCAACACAGGAATGCCGATGGATTCTCACGATGACACACTCTGGGCCCGCCACGCCGCGACAGTAGGTTCTGAGCTGAGGGGGAGTACTGTTGCGACGGACTGACAGCCGGCGCGCTTGGTAGGACAGTCGCTCCTTCCCCGACTGCCACGTAGGCATGAAGCAGACAGCAGACATGAGGCGGAGCTGCTGACACAACCCGGGCCGACAATTGGGGAGTTGGTCAGGAGAATCCCACCACTCAGCAGACGGGGGAAGGTATAACAGGATGCTCTTCCACCCATGCAGGTTTGAGTAATGGCTCGCATGACATGTGCACGTCGCTTCTCCTTAATTTTTCCGACATCCATACTTCGGCATTTTTTTCTAATCTCTCTCTCTCTCTCTCTGTCTCTCTTTCCAGAAGGCTCGGATGCAGACGAGGACGCAGCTTGGTGAGCTTGGTGACCTTGATTTTCGTTTAAACCAGTCTGGCCATTCTCCTCTTACTCCTCTAACTCTCATCAGCAAGGCATTTCCCCAAGCAGGACTGTCACTCATAATGATTATATGGTCAGGTGGGCATGATTATGGTTGGAGATAAAGTGTTCAGAAAGGTAGATCGTTCAGTATCAGGTTGATGAGACACAGTTGTGTGAAAGTTCCAGGAAATCAGCAGTTTCCAAAGAAAAAAGAAAAAACCTTAAACTTAAATCAGTCTGTGTGGTCTGGACAACCAAGCCCCAGTCAAAATCTCTGATCTTATTTTTCCCCATTCTGATGTTTGATGTGTACATTAATTGCAGCTCTTGACCTGTATCCGCATGACTGTATGCATTGCGCTGCTGCCACAGGACTGGCTGATTGGATACTTGAATGAATGAGCAGGTGTGCAGGATTTCCTAATAAAGTGGAAGGTGACTGTATAGAATTCATATTACTAGTGAGGAACGGCTGAACAGAGATTTCTATTTTTATCCAACAATGCTTAACTAATCAAGTAAGTCTAAAAGAAGACTTTGGTACTGGTCCATTTTAAGTTGGTCAGTCTTGTCTGGTACTAAATACATGTCATGTTTTGGTAAGTTTGGCATCCTGTATGTAACATGTCATGTTTTTGCATTCTCATTCCCCACAAATGACAGTGACTATTTCAGGTCCTTTAAATCTATTTGTCTTCATTAGGTATAGACTTTGCTTAGAAGAGAACATGTCTTACCTGTGTCTGTTCACAAAACATGTCAAGTTCAAAGACAACAAAGCAAAACCATTACTGCATCTTGCTAATCTGACTGCAAAGCATCTAAGCCCTTTCTATCCCAATATGATGTCCATTTTCTATAAATCTTTAAAGTAGTAAGGGTTACTTGATTGGAAGACTTGATTTCATTACAGTAAAAATTAAATGAATATCAATCCAACATGATCACAATTATTGTACTAATTCATATGCTAGTTTGTATGAAAAGTTAGAATTGTAAACTAGCATAACCTTGGTGATGCTTTCCAACATACTGCTGCAGGTCACAAGTTATTAGCATCGCTCTGTCCTCTGTCAGGCTTGATTTACATAGTGTGTGTGTTAATTAGCCTATTACCTAGCATGACCCCATCTTGATTCTTAATGCCAATTTCTTGGAATGTGGAAAATATACGTTTTTAATATAAGGTAACGACAGGAGTATGTGACAGGAGTGTGTGGTAAGATTAGCAATAGCAAACAATCAGTCGCACAGACATGCGCATACACACGTTTGCTCTCAATTTGTGCAATATGAGTGTTGGAGCATAAT
Source organism: Ameiurus melas (assembly GCA_012411365.1). Classification (NCBI taxonomy): domain Eukaryota; kingdom Metazoa; phylum Chordata; class Actinopteri; order Siluriformes; family Ictaluridae; genus Ameiurus; species Ameiurus melas. The sequence goes on along the minus strand of CM022766.1, from coordinate 9,455,698 downwards.
TTTAGGTGGAAAGGCCTGGCCCGGAGCACCACGTCTCCTGAGAATGTACACGCACACAATCACAAGCACACATGCCTTAGGGGCCTTGTACATGTTGAATGCAAGAGCATCAGTGTTCTACCGGTTCGTTCACTATGCAGGTGCAAATCAACAGGCACACACACTTACAAACACACACACACGTGTATAATCAGTATAACATACAGAATTATACAGAATTATATCATATTCTGTGTGAACTAACACACAGTACCGGTCCAAAGTGCTTATTGTATTAGTGTGTATATGTGTGTTTTACCAAATGTCCCCACAAGTAGTATAGTAATATCTTAATGTTTTGACCTTGTGGGGACATTTGGCTGGTCCTTACTACTTTTTTTTCCACACACAAATAATACATTTTTTATTACAAAAATAAAAAGAGCCTAAATGTTTCGTTTTGGTTGCTGAAGTTTAGGTTAGGATTAAATTTAGGTGTAGCGTAGCATGAATTAACTGCATTAATAATCAAGGTCCTCATAAGGATAGTACCACAAACATATGTGTGTGTCCATGCTGTACTGTGCTGTGACAGCATGACAGCCTGAAATAGCTTATGGATGGAAAGTCATTGCACACACACACTCACACACACACACACACACACACACACACAGACATTAATTCACACTCACATCCAGTGCATGCGGGCAGTGCTGAGAAAGTAGTTTCCCATAGACTGACCACTGCTAATGTTTAGTGTGTAAACATGTATGAGTGTGTGAGAAAATCACCACAGGGCTTCAGCGTTGCAGTCTCAGGGGAAATAGATGCTGACACACACACACACACACACACACCCATGTGCACATGAGCTGAAATAAAAAAGGGACTTATAAATTCCCTGCTATATACTCCCTAAATGTAAATACTGCACACTGAGCTGCCAGTTTTTTATTAGTTACTATCTCATTATACTGGGAACTAAGTGTGTATATGTATACATAGTGTTGTATTATCTGTAACAAGGCAAGAGGTCACATGTGTTTAGTTACCTAAATACGGTGTGTTTTTATAAGTGCCATCTCAGGCACTAACTTCTAACTTCTAGTTACCAAATAGGCCCGTATATGTGGAAAATATTCTCGGCTGGCTGTAAAAACAACGAGGGCCGTATTCAGCGTCAGCAGCTTAAATGCAAAAGATCTGTCTTTAGATGCACAGTTCTCTGTATTTCAGCACATACTAAGGTGTTCGACTTGTTTTTCTGCATGGCTCCTTATTTAAATTACCTGCATGCAGTTCACACATGACAGATTTCCAGGTTTTGTTTAAAGGACAGGTTTCAAGGCATAAATCTTTTCAGTTTCGCCCACACTAATACAAGCCACTCACATTCCATCGTGATGATGTCGAGCCACTGAATATCTTAATATAGATAGCATTTTGTTAGAAAATGTGCCTTAATTGAAATATGATATAGTATAAAAGAGACAATTAAATACATAAAGTCTATTCAATTAATATGCAAATGAGAATAAGGAAAAAACATTCATTTAGTTGTAGATGAATACATTGCAAATGCAGTATACTGAGGTTGATAATGAATAATCCTAATTGTGATAATCATACTCATAATCATAATCTCAATTTAGCAATCTGGAATCCACATTACAATGCCAGTACATTGATATGACAGCAGTTTAAGCAAATGCTACTAATAATAGCAGAGAAGCTGGCCAAAAAAAGGAAAGCTCAGTGCCTGACAAAAATTTTATGAAATCTACTGAATAAAATAAAAAAGTGAAACTTTGACTGAGTAACTGTAATAACTTTAATTGGCTAGACCTAGCCAACTAGCTAAATCTTAACTATGCTAACAAAAAATAATGGACAACAAACCAGAGGCATTTGAACAAAACAGTCAATATCTGCTGATCTTTCAAGATAAATCTTTACCATTAATAATTGCCAAGAAGACATTAACAGGAGCTTTGTATGGGGACAATTCTAGCTAGCTAGCTCAGTTTCCATTGCTGTGTCAGCTAAGGTTTTTTTTACTTGTAAATTAAAATTGATTATCTGTATTTAGGTCACGGTGACCTTTTACTCATAAAGCTGTTCTATTTGAAACTTTGTTTATATGTTTTCCTAAATGTCTGTATTGCTAGTATCCTAGGACATACTAGCAATACTAGGTAAGACTATTTAAGACCATTTGTGCACACTTGCATGCTAGAAGATGTTTCTGTGAGCGTGGACCAAGCGTACAGAGCACAGGGTGCAGATGAGCCAGTGGTCTGATATGTGTACTATAACTACAATTGTCATAACATATATAGTAGCAAGTATTTATAATTGAGTATTTCAGAAACTGGGGGACGGTGGCTTAGTGGTTAGCCCTTTGCCTCGCACCAACAGGGTTGGGCGTTCAAATTCTGTCTCCACCCACTGTGCGGAGAGTTTGCATGTTCTCCCTGTCCTTCGGGAGTTTCCTCCGGGTACTCCAGTTTCCTTGCTCAGTCCAAAAACATGTGCTGATTGGCATTTCCAAATTGTTTATAGTGCGTGAATGGGTGTGTGAATTTGTGTGTGATTATGCCCTGTGATGGATTAGCACCCTGTCAAGGGTGTCCCCTACCTTGTGCCTCAAGATCCCTGGGATAGGCTCCAGGCTCCCCCCATTACCCTGTGTAGGATAAGTGATATGGAAACTGGATGGATGGATGGATGGATTTCAGAAACTGTTGATCTTCTGGTCTCTAAAATTTAAAATATTAAATAAAATCCAGTGAGCAGCACTGCTGTGGTTGGACATGCTTAGAGGTGGATGGCCAGACTGTTCTGAGCTGACAGGAAGGCTACAGTAACTCAAATACACAGTCTTCACAACTGTAGTGAGCGGAAAAGCATCTCAAAATGCATAGCATGCTGAGTCTTGAGGCGAATGGACTATAACAGCAGATGACCACATCAGGTTTCATTTCTATCAACCAAGAACATGAATCCGAAGCTACAGTGGGCACAGAGTCACTGAAACTGAGCAACTGAAGACTGGAAAAAGACAAAGAAATATTTCTTCCAGTCTTTACATGTCCAGTTTCTGTGAGTGTAAAAACATCACATTAGAGTTTCAGACACAGCCCACATTTCTGTTCTCTCTCGGTCTACTAAGTGCCGCACCATTCCAGGACAGGAAGTGCCATCTCAATGTCTACGTTTATGCTCTAGCGTAATTGTGCAGACTGTTGTTTGCATGGCTAATTGAGCTCATTACAGTCCAGGAAGGAACCAGGAAACCCTGACCACCTCTTTCCGAGGGCTACACCCATAATGGCCTAACCAAGAATTGCAGTAGTGACATATTTCTTAGAAAGGTCACCCCTTGCCAGCGCGTGCACACACGGAGTATCTTAATGGACGGATGTCATGTTTAGATGAAGCCAAGAACACATTAAAGCAACTCAATACACACGTCCGGGACATTAAAATCACCCTCATTAGTTTTATCAAACAAACCACATTTTTCTGCTGTAGTCCATTTAGGGTGGGAAGTGATACTTATAATAACACGCATGCACACACACTTCAGTTAGTAAGAAATAACACCCGACTTTTGACATCACGCAAATTTGTATGGCTGTGAAGAAAAGTTTCACATTGTCAACTGGACACAAAATTACACACATTACACACTATAGGCACAACACACACAGCACTTTTAAACATTCACTTGGTAAATAGATTTGTTAGTAATTTCAGTGCAATTTAAACATGTGTGTTGGGTATTCCCATGACAGAAAGGCCCTTACAGCTAAACCGCTGTCTGATTACTTTTAATGCGCCTAATGGCTTTGTCCCTAGTCCACCCGCGCACACACACATACACACACACACAAGCACACACACACACACACAGAATGTTAACAGTGTAATGATTTGTCTAAACTCTTTCAAGAGTTCAATGGCCTCACAGCTGCTGCATGACAGGCTGAGAGAAAGAAAGAGAATGACTGAGAAAGGGAGAAGAACAGACAGATGAAAAGAAGGACAAAGTGAAACGGATGGAGACAGAGGGAGAAAGAAAACAAAGTGAGAGGGAGAGAAAGAAAAAGATGGAAGAAGTAGAAGAGAGAAAAAAGAGAAGGATGAAAGAGAGAATATAGGACAGATAATGCAAGAAAGAAAAGAAAAATAATGTATTTAAATTAAAAAAGGAAAGAATTTCCACTGAAGTAAATTATGTAGGTTCAACAAAACAGTCAATAATGGCAGGTTTATGCTAAACTCATTAAAGACATACATTTACAACCTTAATTTATTGTAGTAACATGGACATTATGTATGGCATTGTATTATTATAGTATTAGAAAGAGGAGGAGGAGGAGGACGAGGAAGAGGAGGAAGAGGAGGAGGAAAAGTAATAGAAGTAATGTAAAGGAAAGAGAGAATACAAGAAAGATCGTGTAAAAAAGAGACACAAAAGTGTATTAGTATTAGTCAAAGGAGGAGGAGAGGGCTGATGATAAGGAGGAATAGTAATAGAACTAAAATTTTATTTTATTCCAGTTGAGAATTTTTTTTAGAGAAATTGAGTCAATGACAGAGGGAGTGTGTAGTTGTAGTATTAATAGTAGCAGCAGTAGTAGTAGTAACAGTAGTAGCAGTATAGGCAGTAAAAGTAGTAGTAACAGCACTAGCAGTAGTAATAATAGTAGAAGTATTGGCAGTAGTAGTAGCAACAGTAGTAGTAGTAGTAGTAGTAACAGTGGTATTGGTAATAGTAACAGTAGTAGTAGTATGGCACTAGTGGTGGTAGTAGTAGTAGTAGTAGTAACAGTAGTAGTAGTAGTAGTAGTAGTAACAGTAGTAGTAGTAGTAGTAGTAGTAGTAGTAGTAACAGTAGTAGTAGTAATAGTAACAGTAGTAGTTGTATGGCATTCGTAGTAGTAGTAGTAGTAGTGGTAACAGTAGTAGTAGTAGTAGTAGTATGGCAGTAGTAGTAATAGTAACAGTAGTATTGGCAGTAGCAACAGTAGTTGCAGTAGTTGTAGTATTGGCAGTAGTAGTAGCAGTGGTAGAGGAAGTAGTAAACGCAGTAGTAGTATTGACAGTAGTAGTAGTAGTAGTAGTAGTAGTAGTAGTAGTAATGGTGCATTCACACATACAGTGACTCATAGCGACCAGAGACCTTTCATTTTCAATGAGAGCTGGCGACTTCCAGTGACATGAGCGACTTCCAGTGACCATTAGAGACTAGATGTGGACATGTCCAGCAACTTTGGAAGTCGAGAAAAGTTTAACTTTATGCAAATTTTTAGCGACTTGGTGCAGCGACTACCAATGGAGTTAAGACAATAGAGCGCACATGATCCATAGCCACCCGTGCTCAGTAACAGAAGCAGTGCCATTGCAACAGTGGTCAATTAGCTTAGCTTAGGATCTTAGCAGGTTTAAAGCAATAATAATAATAATAATAATAATAATAATAATAATAATAATAATAATAATAATAATAATAATAATAAAATAAATAATTTTTGTTTAAACTTTTTGTTGCAATCAAGCAAAATTCTAGTGTAGCTGCTATCACCTTCACCCATGAAATACAGAGGCCTCAGCCAAAGAGCCGTGGTGTGGCTCCCAGTCACCATCAATCATTTAGTTAATGACACGCTGATGGTCATGCTCACTTTCTGAGATAGGAGCTACACCGGGATTTTGCTCAATTGCAACAAACAGTGGGTGTGTTTCATTAGTACTATTTTGCTTTAAACGCATTAAGGCCATAAGCTAAGCTAATTGGCGCTTGAGCTTTTGAAGCAGATAGATGGCTGCAGTGGCAAAGAGCACACACTACGTCTACTTCATTTCGTATAATATGATGCACATAAACACTAGTGAATTTTAAATAAGTTCACTCTCCCTCCAGAATATTTTATTTTAGCTGCAGGAAAATGGTTTGTTGTCAAATGTAGAATGTTAGTTGTGCCATCCATGTTACTATGGCAACTACTGGCGACTTCATAGCCTACTGGCGACTTCATAGTACAGCAACTGGTGACTTGCAGCAATAAAATCACTGTATGTGTGAACCTTCCTTAACAGTAGTAGTTGTATTGGCAGTAGTATCAGCAGTATTAACAGTAGTAGTAGTAGTAATAGTAGTAGTAGCAGTAGTAGCAGTATTAACAGTAGTAGTTGTGTTGGCAGTAGTATTAGCTGTATTAACAGTAGTAGTAGCAGCAGTAGTAGTAGTAGTAGCAGTATTAACAGTAGTAGTTGTATTGGCAGTAGTATTAGCAGTATTAACAGTAGTAGTAGTAGGAGGAGGAGCAGTAGTCGTAGTAGTAGCAGTATTAACAGTAGTAGTTGTATTGGCAGTAGTATTAGCAGTATTAACAGTAGTAGTAGTAGCAGTAGTAGTAGTAGTAGTAGTAGCAGTCGTAGTAGTAGCAGTAGTCGTAGTAGTAGCAGTATTAACAGTATTAGTTGTATTGGCAGTAGTAGTAGTAGTAGTAACCGTAGTAGTAGTAGTAGTAGTAGTATTGGCAGTAGTAGTAGCAGTAGTAATACCAGTAGTGGTATTGGCACAAGTAGAAGTACTGGCAACAATACTAGCAGTAATCACAGTAATAACAGTAGTAGTAGTAGTAGTAGTAGTAGTACTAGTAGTAGTAGAAGTAATATTGGCAGTAGTAGTAGTAGTAGTATTGGCAGTATTAGTAGTAATAGTAACAGTAGTAAGTAAGTAAGTAAGTAAGTAAGTAGCCTAAGTCAGTACATTTTATTTATATAGCAAATTTAAACACAGCAAAGCGGACCAAAGTGCTGAACAGAGTAAGAAAACGTTAAATAGAAAACAGAATAAACCCATATAGACAGACAATAAACAATAGTGAAAATTAGTAAGTAAGAATTAAACTATTAGAGAGAGAGATAGAGAGAGAGAGAGAGAGAGAGAGAGAGAGAGAGAGAGAGAGAGAGAGAGAGAGAGAGAGAGAGAGAGAATGAATAATGGAGAAATTAGTAGTAGCATTAACATTAGTATTATGCAGTACTACTACTAGTAGTAGTAGTAGTGGAGGAGAAGGAGGAATAATGGTAGAGATTGTGTTAGAATTGTGAAAATACAGAGCGAGAGAGAGAGAGAGAGAGAGAGAGAGAGAGAGAGAGAGAGAGAGAGAGAGAGAGAGCTGTATGAACTGGAAAAGCGAGTTGCGCTGCCAACACTTTGCATGTCGCCTACCCTTCACAAAAAAAGAAGCGCAAAAAAGAAAGAGCGCTCCCCCTCCCTCTTTCCACACCTGCTGATCAGTTACAGTCTGATATTCTTTCCTTCTGATTCGTTAGAAACACACACCCCCCGCAGAGCGCCTTACGGACAGTGAAGAAGAGAGAAATAAACGAAAAGAGCGCGACGCACACTGAGGTACGGAGTGGGAAAGAGCAGTGTGTGGAGTACACAGGACAGCATGAAACCTGTCATTAAAACCCATGTGAGCTGACAAAGGCACACACACTCACCCACACACACAAACACACACACCTCGGTCGTGGGGTTTATTTAAGGCTTTGAGTAGGAGCAGCCTGCCAAGCCCAATTAATGTAGTGTCATTGATCGATGCTTTTAAAGAGAAGAGCAGCATCATGTAAATCCCCAGGACCAGACAAAGTTTAACACACCAAAGATGAAGAAAACCCTTAAAATAGCTAAGTGGATATTAATGTTATTTTATTTTAATGAGTTATTTTATGTTATTTGTGTGTTTGTTAGACAAGTGAGTTAGATAGTAAGTAAGGAATGAAGAAATAGTGACGAGAGAAAGACTAGAATAAAATGATAGTGATTTATGAAAGTGTAGTCAGTAGAGACACATGCTTTGTGCTCTGAGGTATGTAGATGTGTAAGGATTATGGTATGCTGATGGTAATAGCTAGGGTTTTCCCCATATAGTGTGTAGTCATGTAGCTAATTAGACATTTATCCGCATTATTGCATTTGTAAATAACACAGATTTTCTAACATTTCTTTCCCAACACAAATGAAAGGTTTCAGAAAGATAGCTCCATGTCCATAAAGAAAGTAACATATTCATAATGGGCCACTTTTCAGGCAAAAATTCAAAGTCTCCAGAAGATCTGTGGCAGTTTCTCCAAGATGCACACAAAAACATACCAGCAAATTTGCTCATTAAACAGTATTAAGTGCTAGGTATACCTGAGACTACTGAGTTTTAAAGGCAAAGTGTATTTGTCACAGCAAATATTGACTTTTGGTTAGTTTTTGGTTTTGTGTAGAAAACATGTCATTTTAATATTTTTTATGGCCTCTTTCTGTGGCTGTGGCTCAGGTGGTAGAGCAGTTTTTCCACTAATCGCAAGGTTGGCAGATCGATACATACTGAAGTGTCCTTGAGCAAGACACTGAACCCCAAGTTGCTCCTGATGACAAGTTAGCACCTTACAAGGCAGCTCTGCTACCGTTGGGGTGTGTGTGTGTGTGTGTGTGTGTGTGTGTGTGTGTGTGTGTGTGTGTGTGTGTGTGTGTGTGTGTGTGTGTGTGTGTGTGTGTGTGTGAATGGGTGAATGAGACACAGTGTAAAGCACTTTGGATAAAAGCGCTATATAAGTGTGCCATTTACCATTTATCTTTCCTTTATTACATATTATACACAGTTCAGCCATAACATTCAAATCACTGAGAGGTGATGTGAATCACATTGATTATCTCATTACAGTGGCACCTGTCAAGGGGAAGGATTTATTAGGTATTAAGTGAACACTCAGTTATTGAAGTTGATGTGTTGGAAGTAAGAAAAATGGGCAAATGTAAGGATCTGAGCGACTTTGACAAATTATGATGGCAAGACAACTGGGTCAGAGCATCTCCAAAACGGCAGGTCTTGTGGTATGTTCCTGGTTATGGTAAGTACCTACCATAAGTGGTCCAAGGAAGGACAACTGTTGAACCGTTGACAGGGTCATAGGCACCCAAGACTCATTGATGCATGTGGGGCACGAAGGCCAGCTTGTCTGGACCTAACCCATAGAAGAGCTACTGTACACAATCACAGAAAAAGTTAATGCTGGCTATGATAGAAAGTAGTCAGAACACACAGCACATTGCAGTTTGCTGTGTATGGGACTGTGTAACCGCAGACCAGACTCTTTTTATACCCAATCATGTTACTGACCTGTTGCCAATTAACCTCCAGCTGTTTCTTTTTAGTAACACTTTTCCAGCCTTTTGTTGCCCCTGTCCAAACTTTTTTGAGAGGAGTTGCAGCCATCAAATTCAAAATTACTTATTTATTTATTTATTTATTTAAATGGTACAATTACGCAGTGTAAACATTTGATATGTTTTCTATGTTCTATTGTGAATAACATATGGGTTTATGAGATTTGCAAATTATTGCACTCTGTTTTTATTTACATGTATTTACATTTTACACAGTGTCCCAGCTTTTTTGGAATAAGGGTTGTAGATACATGATAAGCAAGATTATTCAATTTGAAGAATATATTATTTTTATTATTTTATTACTTTAACTATCTTGACAATTGTAGATAATGGCTTGTATAACAAATAACAAATGTGATTATGCATGGTTTGTGCATACCTCAAGCTCGAGATTTGAGAGATTGTGTTTGTTTACAGGCCTGGTGGTCAGGGTTTGTTTGTTTAGGGGAAGCATTACACAGTTGCCTGTCTCCACACAACAGGAAAGAGAGACATGAAACAAAAGTGGGCTGCAGGTTTCTGTGTCCCTCCATCTTCTACTTTTACGACATCACTATTGCCTTTGATTCCGCAAAATGCCTTTGAGCTGAAGAGGTTCAATCACAACACACACAAACCTCACAACACACGCCCAGCACAAACACACAAATGCAGCCCACAACACCCACACGCACGCACACACACAAAGCTAGTGGAGAGAGCCACATGCCCCCCTCCAGGCGACTCTATTCAGACCGAGTGTATCAGCATCATTAGGGCTATTAGCATGCCTGAGACTGGGAGGGGCAGTTTATCTAACCCTGCTGAGAACACACACAAACATATACAGAGGCCAGGCAGTGAGTTACAAAGAGAGGGCAACAGACAGAGAGTCTCTCTCTCTCTCTCTCTCTCTCTCTCTCTCTCTCTCTCACACACACACACACACACACACACACACACACACACACACACACACACATACACAAATATACAGAGACTAGTCTGTGAGTTACAAAGAGAAGGCAACAGACAAAGTGTCTCTCTCTCTCAATCTCTTTCTCTCTCTCACTCATTCACCTACACACACACACACACACACACACACACTCACCCACACACACACACACACACACACACACACACACACACACACACAGAGAGAGAGAGAGAGAGAGTATAGCTTTAAACTCACTTGAACTATTAGTGAGAACATATACAGTATTACATACCAAACACTTTGTACAATAACAGGTGGTTGTAGAAAACCAAACACCAAACAACAGTCAGTAAGTGAATGTATAGGTCATGCAGTTCTATAAACTATATCATGTTCATGCTAAATATTCTTTAGATTGTGTACATGCTGTATACTCAGCAATAAATTGATTTTGGATCAAATTTTTTGGAAATAAAATATGTGAGAATATAATTTTTAATGTTCCAAACTTGAAAAACAGTGCTTCTGATTCCATCCATCCATCCATCCATCCATCTATACCGCTTATCCTTTTCATGGTCACGGGGAAAGCTGGAGCCTATCCCAGGAAGCATCGGGCACAAGGTGGGGTACAATCACATACACATACACACCTATTCACACACTATGGACACTTTGGACATGCCAATCAGCCTACCATGCATGTCTTTGGACTGGGGGACGAAACCAGAGTACCCAGAGGAAACCCCCGCAGTACGGGGAGAACATGCAAACTCTGTGTTATGATTGATTACTCATATTTATACTTTTTATGTTTTCCTGTTTTTTAAATTAATGTAAAAAACTAATTAATTAAAGAAGACAAGTTTTTGACGTGTACATGTCATGTCATTTACATATATTGTATTTGTGTAGCAGCCTGGAAGAACTATTTACATGGTGAAATTTTGACATTTTTGACTATGTATTGTTCAGAAATTTGCATGTTTTCCTTAAGAAAGATTGGTGTCTTATTTGACCATAGTATCTCAATCACAAGTAAAGTTACAGCATTTTACCCCTTTACTACAATGAATTTATCTCCAATTTTTTGATAGACAATAATACAAAACTACTATTTTCCCATGTAACTGGAAAAGGGGGCTTTAACTTTCACATCGCAAAAAAAGAAAATGCCATGTCACATGACCGGGATGTGCTGTTTGCACTTCGTTTACTGCAATCACATGGCATGGTGAAGGTCATCAAGGGAGGGCATTAAAAATTAGATTTTAAGGAAAACTACTTAAAGGAAAATATAGAAACACTATCTGAGATAAGCTCACATTTACTTTTGTCATTTAAACAAATTTATATATTTTGAGTATTCTGTTAAATAGTAAAATGTAATTGTTGCCATACAGCAACAACATGCGATCATAGAACGTGTATGGAATGGTATGTGCATTCATGAATTAAAACAGGCCTACAAAGAAAAAAGACACTAGGCTTCCCTAATAGTATATTTAATTTTTTCAAAGTTCAAAGTAAGAAAAACGTTTGTAATTTCAGACACTTTGCAATTGCAATTTTATGTTACCATACAGCAACAGTTTATCAACTACCCCCCGCCTTTTTTTATCAAAACCTTTTATATATTTTTCTTACTTGAACTAATTCAAGTGACAAAAATCACACAAAAAATAAATATATAAATGAATTGTGTAAATGTAATAAATCATGCAGCAGAAAATCTGGCTATCTGACAAAACTTGAATTTTTAAGCTTACATTGCATCTCCACTGAAAGATGCTTTGCCTACCTATACATTTATAATCTAGAGAATTATAGGAATCTTCTAGAAAATTATCTAGTTGTAATCTATAACCTAATTTTGAAATATAACTAATACAGTGGGAAATTAGATATCAATGATGACCAGCATCATCTATATCCGTTTTTGTCTCACCTGAGGTAAAAGTCACTTGTGGTATTTAAACACGAGCCTCATCATCATCACCATCATCAAAATCATCATCGTCGACATCATCATCAACATGTCCTAACTCAACTGGTAGACCTAATGTTTCAGCTGTTTTCCAGAATACACCACAAACAATAAAATATAAAGAAGTATAATTTGTCATTGCTTGTGGTGAAGGTAACTACATATACTGTGTGGGTATAGCGAAATCATTTTAATTCTGATCTTTAACAAAGTTTTTATCCTGCCTAATGACTGTAATCTGAGCATAATTCTACATTACTGAGTGATAAACAGCTTGGTCATTAACTTTCTAGCTGGCATTAGTGTGAGAACTCACACCATATCATTAGGAGATAAGAGCAGTGAGTTAAAGCAGGAAGGAAGGAAAACGAGAGATACAGAGAAAATAAATCCAATACTGTAGCCTAGTACAAATTTACTGTGCCCTCCGACTGCACAACAGAGAAAATGAACACACACTCCACTTTGTGTGGCTGAGAGAGGGTTTATGAGTCTTTTCTCACCGTTATATTGCTCTCTGGCTGTCCTGATAACTTACTGTAGTATCTATAGACCTCCAGCCCACTATTCAGATTACACATGTACACACGGACTGAAACCACACACATAGCATTTAATTAGACTAAAGCACTTCTTCCCTTAAACAATAAAGTGACTAATCAGACATGAGATGAGAACAAGGAGAAACACACACACACACACACACAGTTCTAAACACAGCAGTATTAGGTCATTGAGGGTCTAATTTGGAGATGAGTGTGAAAAGGTTTTGGACAGTAAATGGTAATCCAGGACTAAATGGACTTGAGTGTGTGAGAGAGAGACAGATGGAGAGGAGTCACCCGAAATCCCACTGAGGTTTTGACTGGCAACCAAAGGAACGCTGCACACACTGTGTGTGTGTGTGTGTGTGTGTGTGTGTGTGTGTGTGTGTGTGTGTGTGTGTGTGTGGTGTGTGTGTGTGTGTGTGTGTGTATATGTGTGTGAGAGAGACAGGCAGAGAGAGAGCGAGAGAGAGAGAGAGAGAGAGAGAAGGAGTCCCTCGTTGGATCCATCAAAGAGGGCATCGATTGTCTGTTTAATTTTGGACAGACCCTCCCATGCTCACTTAACAGGCAACATTCTCAAGGGAGAAGTGGACGCTCATCACAGCAATCAAACTCAAACGGAGCCAATGGGAATCGATCTTGTCACGAATTCGCATGCTTGTGTTGGGAAAGCATGTGGGAGCAGAGAAATCTGAGGCATGACTTAGATTTATAGAAATCAGGATCACACACTGCTTGAGTGAAATCATTTCCCACACAAAAAATGTACACATAATCTGCATTTCGATTTGGAAACAGCTGCTCCAGGATTATTCCTGTCTCACTGAGCAGCATTTTAACAGAAAATGAATTTTGACTAGTGTCATATTCAAGACGACCTTCAGTGTACTTGAGAACCGTAATCTTTTAGCACACTACAATATGTGTTTGACATTTGTTCAAAACACGTGCGAGAATTTCAGCTTACCACAGGAAGGATCCCAAATTAGTGGCAGTTATTATTCTGGTGTAGAACAAAATTATATTTTAATCTGCTGAATAACACAACTAGCTAACTTGTGCTACAGTAACTAGCAAGCATTGGCTAGCAAGCTAGTTACCTATATAATAGAGCTAGATAATGTGTTGCCTTTTGACACAAATATGAAAACAGATATTATGAATTTCAGGATATTCATTCACTCTGTGGGGAAAAGTTGCTCTACTCCTATTCTGTGAATTACACAATAATTTTGTATAATAATCTATTGCAGTAGATTGTGGGATTTCATCTTTACACTGGATATTCTACATTAAGTGTTTAGACACGATCTTAAAATGGCAAATCTCTCTAATTAGAGAGCAGTGGTGATTCAAAAGTTAAAGGCTTTGGGTTACTGAATGGAAAGTCGAGGGTTCAAGCTACCACTGTTGGGCCCTTGAACATGGCTCTTAACCCCTCTCTGCTCCAGGGGTGCCGCATCATGGCTGACCCTGCGCTCTTACCCCAACTTCCTAAGAAGCTGGGATATGCGAACGAAAGAATTTCACTGTGCTGAAATGTATATATGACCAATAAAGGCTTCTTCTGCTTCTTCTAATTAATGCACAATATAATTCAAAGTTTTGTCCGTCGTGTGTTTTGAAACGTTGAACAGAATTGTTTTGGTGTTTAAAAATTTGTGCCTAAATAGTGCACTGCCTTCAGTTACAGTTACAGTTACAAACAGTCTCACTTATAATTCAACTCATGTTATTGAACAAATATGCACTAATATTGACTTATTTTGACATCTGAGTAATAAGATAATTATAAAGTATAAAACTTAAATTTATCTATTAGAAATTATACTATTTATTTTGTCTCATACAAATACACACACACACACACACACACACACACACACACACACACGCCGGCTCTGAGAATAAACAGTGTTATTAGCGTGTTAATTCAATGTCGCGGTTCTGAATGGGCGGGTGAGAGGTCAGTGTGGCTCTACCACACAATACACGCCTTTAACAGCCCACTTAGCACCCCACTGACACGCCTCTCTACACACACACTCTCTTCCTGTGTCTCTTTCATTCTCTGACAGGGTGTGATTGACAGCACGATGTAGTTCAATGATGTAATTAATTTCAGCTTGCTCTCTGGAGAGATGTTTCACGGTGCTGGGAACTGTCACAGTCCTCTGGTTCACTCAGGAACCCAAACACACACACACACACACACACACACACACCAAAAAAAAAGATGTTATGATGATGAGGCGTTATCACCAGAAGCTCAGCACCAGGGACAATCTAAAGATAAAGTAATGTATGATGAGAAGATAAAGTGACAAAAAAGTAGTCAAGCATTGGACAGGAAAAAAGAGAGCAAAATTGACAGAGAGAAATGGAGGTATGTAAAAAGCCTGGAAATGACTATTCTTTTCACAATATTAATTTGTTTCATGGAAAATAAACATGTCTTCATCCAAAAGAATCAATTTGATTTTTTATGTTAAGAAATTGCATAATTCAGCAGTGCTGTCATTAAATTGATAGACATTTCAGTCATAAGATTATAGATGCATTGTGAAAACGAGTTCTCATTTAGATTGTGATGAAATTAGGTGGGAAATTTGCATATAATTAAACTTTTAGGCCTCACTATATTTTGAAAGAACAAAAAAACCCATTGTGATTTTTGTTGCTGGTGATCAATGCCTTTAAGATTATGTCAGGCAGGTGTGTGATTATGTAGATGCACAGTTTGCTTAATCCAAACCAGCAGCTCTTACTTTGATGAAAACCAAAATATTAAACTAAAGAAGCAAACTTCAAACCACATGCAGAACAAGGCATAAATTAGCACTAGTGTGAGAATGGAAAAATAACAAACTCACTTTACAGAGCTAAAATTGACAATATTATCATACAATCACATATTTGCACACCTGCCATGTACTACTTGCAGGAGGAGCTAGGAGAAAAAAAGTGTATAGAATTCATATGAAACTGTTCAGACAAAGGTTGGATGGTGCTTCAAAAAGATAAGAATGTAAGCAAATCTGTCTATTCCTCATTACAGGATTATTGTAAAATCATCATAATATCATTAAACCTATTTCTAAACATGTTTATCAATTTGTAAGTAATCTGATTAAGTGAAATGATCTTATTGCATCAGCAGATTATTTACTTTCTGTCATTTATTTCATGAAAGAAGCAGATTATCTGTTGATGCAAAATGATCATTCACGTGATATGACTTAGAATTATTAATTACTTATTAATTACTTAGAATTAATCTCATAATAATTTCTGAGCAGATCAATTCTAAATCAGTTTACCTGCAGTGTGTATATTCAAGATGTTTTCATTTGCTGAGAAACCCTTTTTTATTTTTGCAGTGTAGAACTTCACAAGAACCAACTTGTAGAAAATGTGTAGCAGTCTGGGGGAAAAAAGCTGGTTTTATCCAATTTTTTTTATTTCTGGCAATTATATACTTTGACGTCTCTACTTTAAGAAAACAAATATATTTCACCAAAACAATATACAATGCTTGCCCATACATAAATCAATCCATTTTCCATACTGCTTATCCTACACACGGATACGGGGAGCCTGGAGCCTATCCTAAGGAACTCTGTGCACAAGGCAAGTGACATCCTGGACAGGGTGCCAATACAATACATGGCACAATCAAACACATTCTCACACTACAGATAATTTGGAAATGCTAATCCACAAATGTCTTTGGACTGGGGGAGGAAACTGGAAAACCCCAAGGAAACTCCAAAAGCATGGGGGGGAACATGCAAACTCTACGCACACAGGGTGGAGCTGGATACAAACCTCCAACCACTCAAACCACTCATTCAAACCCCTAGCCAAGGTTCAGTTAATTCAGAAATTCATATAGTAGAAAATATCCACATTTAACCATGTTAAGGCCAGCACACAAATATTAGAAATAGGTACTGTTAAAGGTTAAGGGCTGTGCTGTTGTTTTTTTTTTTGTTTGTTTGTTTTTTTTTAAGAAGTACCCAAACCATCCACCTTCTAGATTCAATTTTTAAAATTGAATTTTATATGAATTACATTTTATTTCAAGTTATAAATCCTAACCCTGTCCACTAACCTTAATCTTAACCAATCACTAGCTGCGTTTACATGGACAACAATAATCCACTCTTTATCTGATTAAGACCATACTCTAATTAAGAAACTACCATGTAAACAGCAATTTTTACTTACCTTAATCTAATTAAGGTCATATTCGAATTAAGCAATAATTGAATTAAGAAAAAGAGGTGTACTTTTGTTTTAGTCACATTATGGACGTGTATTACAGACATGTAAACACCTTAATCACATTATGAACGTCGTGTGAGCGTTTTCACCGCATTTTGCGACAGGACACGATCACACACGGCAGTTTTACATTTTATGGCGAACAAGAGAGTTCGGTTGCATCTCAAACCGCAAACTTGCCTACTATAGGCCTGTAGTGGGGAAAAATACATGTATCTCGGCTACTATATAGACAGTAACTAACGCAATTTGGGACACACCCACACCTTCAAGCAGTTGTCTTTTAGCACGTACAGCATGACAAATAATTAACTGCACTTAAAGCGTTCGTAAAAAAAATTAAACTCACCCAAAACTGTGTGTGGTACCATAACGAAGACGAACTGTATGTTGATACGTGAAATTCTGGAGGGATGACGAACGGCGAGGCGCGGTAACGTAATGACGTGGGCTGTTAATCTAATTATGTTCTATAACATTTAAAACAGGAACATGACAAGAATATTCTAAAAGCGACTCATGTAAACACCTTAATCACATTATTATCTTAATCAGAGTAAGGTCAATAATTAGATTACTGCTGTCTATGTAAAGGTAGTCACTGTTGGTTTTCTGTTTGTGGGAAACCCCACAAAATAATCCAAATTCTGCAAGATCAGCTTGGAATAATGTTACAACTCCACCCATCTATCACTGTGACCTTATATACCACATAGATTCTTAAATTGTTAGAAATTACCAATAGGCATAATTCTCAAATGTAAGCTTTTCATAATGTATATATTTCCTTCCTTTCCAAGAAAAAAAAAGACTAACAATGGTGAGCTAAATTCTAAAAAAAAATTATAATAAGAGAGCCTGCAATTGGTCCTTTATTGGCATAGGATTGCTGATCCCCATTCTCGCAATACCTCCAGGAACACATTTCAGTGAACACTATGGTGTGGAAGTCAAAGGTGAGGAAAATCCATTGCTCAAGCTAGAGTTTCTCTGAATTCTGCTGAAGTGGGCATAGAGCCAAGATGTTTAGCACTAAGGGTATAATTCAAGAGCCCAAAGAGCTTCTGGTCACTTGTACAGAAACTTAACCTCTCACTTATCTTTACCTCTTGTTAGTGGATTTGGTGAATGGGTGAATGGATGCATAAGTATGGTGTGAAGTGCACTTAGCATTCAGGCCTAAAGAAAGGGAGGCCAATAGTGTTTTGAGACAAATAGTACACTTGAATATGAAACACTATTGTTTGCCTTAGAAACCATCACCACAAGCTGTAGATTAACTGACACACGGTTGATTGCAACAAGTTTCATGACTGTGAAGCCCCAAATCAGATTTCTGAATCTGAAAGAAATAAAAATGCAATTGAAAATCAAGCAAAATTACAAATGGAAAGAGATAAAGTGAGAGAGAGTTAAATAAAGTATTTATTTCAAATTAGCTACTAAGGAAGAACTGGCAAGTAAGATAGCAATTAGGAAAATATGTAAAGGCCACACTGACTGCCCCAGAGAATAGTGAGTACAATGGCATGTATGGAATTCGCCACCTCTAAAACCTAGTTCATTTTAAAATTACATTTTTTTATGTTGTTTTTTAATCTGACCCTTCCCATGAGTGCAAAATTGGCCTGAAATCAAGCTGCTCTCATTAGTGCACGATGTTCTTCATCAGAGGAAAACATTCACTTTTCATCAAGGAGGAAGCTTTTAGAGTCTAACGGCTGTTTCACCACTGACATCAATCACAAGTTGGCGGAGGAGGCTGGGAGATGTCCCAAAAGTTTTTCCTTCCAAAATAACATGCCCTCGGTACTGTGGCGATGGGATAATTAATCAAATGAATTCATTTTATGCTGATTTTTTTCGGAATTAGTGCGAAAATTAGTTGGTATAAGATTTACTTTGGAAATTTAGAGAGGATTTTTTTTTTTTTTAAGATGTCCATGATTGCAACAATGGTATAAATGCACAAGACGGGTAGATGAGCATGTGCACACAGATAGTACACGTGCATGCACACACACACACACACACACATCCAATTAACAAGCCTTTCATGATAATTTACTGCTGAGTGTCAGTTAAGCTGGAGGAATTTAATATAAAGTGATCTATGTATCTTGGCAACCAGCAGCATGACGAAAGGCTTGAAATGAACAGATGAGCAGGTGTCTTCCTACTCCCCTCTCTCTCTCTTTCTCTCTCTCTCTAACTCTATTTTTACTTTTATCCATTGGCTATGTGTTTCTCTGCACAGAGAGAGAGAGAGAGAGAGAGAGAGACTCAACTGCTCTCACATACCAAAGCATATGCACACCTACACACACTCTCACACACACACACACACACACACAAACATTCATGCAGGCACATGCAAGTTTAGCAATAGGCTAACCACCTCAGAATTTAATGAGTACGCTTTGGTTACACTTTTTGCGAGAAGAAAAGAAAAAAGGCAGCTTTCCTTGCACACTCAGAAACAGCTGAAAACACGAACATCTTCACAGCTTTCTGAAAAGTCCCATCAGTCTGTGGAAAATTTACCTGAAAAGGTGTTCCTCAGAAAACATAATGACTTTATCTTTAATGACTTTGACTCAGTGTACTTTTGGTTCTCT
The DNA here is from genome assembly GCA_012411365.1 of Ameiurus melas. Classification (NCBI taxonomy): domain Eukaryota; kingdom Metazoa; phylum Chordata; class Actinopteri; order Siluriformes; family Ictaluridae; genus Ameiurus; species Ameiurus melas. The sequence goes on along the minus strand of CM022766.1, from coordinate 9,436,113 downwards.
GCCATAGATTGCTAGCAAACCCAGTAAACAGGATGAATCACTACCAAGAAATAGCAAGAAAAATGTCATGTTAATTAACTGACAAATCTAATATGACTAAGGTGGGTAACCTTTATACGTGTACAAATATAGAATAAAAACCATTGTACAACCCCAAAAGTTGGTAAAAAGAGTCATTTGAAAATTCAGTCCACCCTGTTCTATATTGAAAACACATTATTAACATATAATTTGATGTTTTACTTTGTGAATTTAACTTATTTTTTAAAGTATGCACTCATTTCAAATCTGATGACTACAACACACTCCAAAAAAGATGAGACAGTCGACTGTTTACCACTGTGTAACATCACCTAATAGCACTTGTTAAGCTTTTGGGCACTGACTAATATGTGTGACTGACACCTATAAGCGGAATTTTCCCCAATTCATCCATTATGCATTTCTTCAACTACTATCCATCTCAGATGAGACCGAGCCCAGAGATGTCGGCGGCACTTCTGGACAGTGTTGATGTACGGCTTCTGCTTTGCATAGTAAAGCCTTAACTTGCATCTGTGAATGCGGCGGCGAATGGTGTTGCCTGTCAAAGTTTTACCAAAGTATTCCCAAGCCCATGTCAGGATATCCATTACAGACTCATGATGGTTTTTAAGACAGTGACGTCTGAGGGATCAGAGATCACGCACATTCAGAAGTGGGTTTTGGCCTTGTCCTTTATGCACCGAGATTTGACCAGATTCCTTGAATCTTTTAATTATATTGTGCATTGTAGATGGTAAAATGCCCAAAATCCTACCGATTTGTCTTTGGGGAATGTTGTTCTCAAAGTGTTGGATTATTCACATATTATTCGCATATTATTGTTATGATGCATCTGTTGGCAGATTGACGAGCCTCACCCCATCCTTGCTCTTGAAGGACTAGGCCTTTTTTGGAGCCTCCTTATATACTATGATTAAACAATTGCCTCATCTCTTTCACATCACCTTATTTCAACTTGTAGCTATTAGTCATAAATTGCCACTGTCCCAACTTTTTGGAATGTGTTGCATGCATCAAGTTCAAAATAAACGTTTATCTTCAAAAATCTATGCAGTTGATTAGGTAAATATATACAATATATACTTTCTCTATTTACATTTTATGTTTTAAAACAAGTCAAAGTACATTTACAAATCACTCCTCTTTGTTTTATTAGCATTTTCAATAGCATGTCCCAACTTTTTTCTAATTGGGTTTGTATATGCCATATCAGAACTACAGCATTTGCAATTTTGCAACTATTAAAAATACTTGTCTTGCATGCTTGTTGAAAATCTTCACCCTAACACTATAATAAGAACCGTGTTCATTGATTTACATGTTAGTTAATGTTAATGTTAGCTTTGTCAGTTAGTTAAGTGAGGGGGGGAAAAAACCGACACACAATGCACTTACACCTCTACTCTGTGCACTTTGCTTCCTCTGGTATTCAATTAATGGATCTTGTATAGTAGCACTACTTGTATTGTTCCCTGCTTGATATATTGCTTTGCTTATTTGTAAGTCGCTTTGGATAAAAGCGTCTGCCAAGTGAATAAATGTAATGTAAATGTGAAGTTGGCAGGATACATAAGCTACATTTGATATATTTTTAGTTTACTGTATTGATAGTTAGGCTAGTCTGTTTTATAAAGTTAGTTAATTGGCTAGTGTGTTCTATAACACTAGTTAGAGGACTAGTGTGTTCTATAAAGCTAGTTAGAGGGCTAGTGTGTTATAAAAGCTAGTTAGAGGGCTAGTCTGTTCTATAAAGCTACTTAGAGGGCTAGTGTGTTCTATAAAGCTAGTTAGAGGGCTAGTGTATTCTATAACACAAGTTAGTGGGCTAGACTGTTCTATAATGCTAGTTAGAGGGCTAGTCTGTTTTATAATGCTAGTTAGAGGGAACTCCTGTTACTAGAAAACTAGTTGAGAGCTAGCCTTTTTTATAAAGCTTGTTAGAGGGCTAGTGCATTCAATAATGCAAGTTAGAGGGCTAGTCTGTTCTATAAAGCTAGTCAGAGGGTTAGTCTGTTCTATAACACTAAGGGCTAGTCTGTTCTATAAAGCTAGTTAGAGAGCTAGTCTGTTTGATAATACTAGTTAGAGAGCTACTCTGTTTTATAATGCTAGTTAGAGGGTTAGTCTGTTGTATAACCCTGGTAAGAGGGCTAGTCTGTTCTATAACGCTAGTTAGTGGGAATTCCTGTTACTATAATACTAAATAGTGAACTATAATACTAGGTAATATAATTTTAGTTAGTGGGATAATTTCATTATATTTATGCTAGTTAGTGAGTTAGACTGTTTCTGGGGTTTCTAGCAAACTAGGTTCTAGTATATCTGAAATAAATTTATGTAAATTTATGGCTAGTGAAATAAATTTATCTAAAACAACTTGAAGTCAAATAACAGGACATTTGACCTTATGTGGATTTTAGCAATTCTAACTGTGACATATTCTTCTGTCACATTTTCCAATTTCAACTGAATTACTAACCTGGTTGACAGTGTCAATAAAATGCCACAGCTAACATCTACAAATGGGTTACAACTTGTTTTCTTTTCTTCAGAAAAAGATTGGATGATGACACATGTACACACACATACACACATGCGCGCGCAAACACATAAACACACACAGAAGGCTGTATTTGCCTTTTCTCTGAAGAGAAAACTCAGCTCATGTCAGTATATTTATACTGGCCTTGCCACCTGTCAATCACACAACCAAGAGATGTAGAGAGATTCTGCTTCTAATTTAAATTTAGTATAGACCCAAGCAAGATCCTGGAACTTGGGGTTGTAGTTTATTTTCATTTGGTTGGTTTCATTATTTTGTTCTGACAATATCCAAAGTTAGATTAACAGATAAAAACACATATGATCAGAAAACTATTTTATAAGACAAACCATATTGTTTCATTGGACCAAAACTGAATTTGGAGAACCCACTACTACTGTGCTGGTTCACTCTTTTCCATCGAAGGTCAAAAACTCTGGACAATAGCTAAGAAAGTCATTATAGTTACAAAAGCTCACTCACATGCACTGAAACACATACACACACTGAGGCAACACTTGAACCTAATACGTTTCTCTAGAATAGGCTTTAGGGCAAACAGAGCGGGAATTAATAAATAATCGATAGAGAAAGACGGCAGCTCAGTTAGCATAGGCCACTATAGAGTGTGGAGAACAATCAGAGCAAGCTGCATAAAGACAAGGCATGGAAAAGCACTTTGGATAAGTGACACACAACCACACATCCATATACACTCAATTACTTGCAAGTGCATTCACAAAGCTGAATGAGAGAACTTGAGATGTGAGAATTTACTTAGCATGGTGGCACATATATAGCAATCGACCCACTCACACACACACGCATACACACACACACACACACACACACATCTGCACTGACATATCAAGACTTGTGGATTTCAACGGCGCGTGGCAAAGAGGTGTGGCCTGTGTTGCCAGCGGTAACAGTGTAAACCTATAGGATTAGATCTGAATGACAGATAGTAAAGTACTTTAAGTGGCACCTTAATCTGTAACATGCATGCATGTACACGGACACATACACAACACACACAGGGCACTTGAACAATTACACCTTCAATTAGCCAGGTCTCGGTTCACATTAGAGGTAATTTGGGGCCTTTGTGTAGAGAGATAGGGGCATATTCATGTCATTGGAGAGACAGACAGTGAAAAAGACAGTGAGAGAATGAGAGTGAGAGCAAAGACATTGTTAATATTTCCCCTTCACTTGGGTGATATTAAGTGTCTTGTGATTCATTCATTCATTCATTGCTATAATACAATAGGCAATGTCACTACAAGTTCACTTCCACCCATCGCTATTTACAGAGAGAATGAGAAAGAGAGACAGAGAGAGAGAGAACTAAAAGCAACAGATGGAGGGGAGCAGCCTGAGGTCATATAGAGGGCTGGATGAAGTTGTGTCTGTGTGTGTAAACTCTCTCTCTCTCTCTCTCTCTCTCTCACACACACACACACACACACACACACACTATCTCTCTTTTCCTCTCCCGAGTCCATCTGAGCGCCCTCAACAAAGCCATCAAGCTCATGGAGAAGGAAGACACAAAATCAGGTGTCAAAGGGAGCATTCACGCAGGTCTGAATATGAGATCACACACACACTGAAAAGACAGCATGTCCCCTTTTTCATCAAGGCCATTGTGCATTTACTGTGAGACAGAATGAAGAGAGAGAGAGAGATAGAGAGAGAGAGAGCAAAAGAGAATAAAGAGCCCGAGGTGCAGATTTAGACGTGTTTTATTGTGTGACACGTATTGTCTCGCCAGACTCATTCATGAGCATTTCTGCTCTCTTCAGCACAGAGACCAATCCTCAATCTCACTGAAAAGGCCGTTTAATGCCTTGACTGACTTCAAAATAAGGCATGTCTCATGCATTATGTACCAGTACAACCTTGTTACCCTCTTATTACATCTGTCATTATACCTTATAACATGGTTGTAGCCAGTGCAAATGTGCTTATAACAAATAGTCGAATGGTGTTTGATAGAAAATGATGGTGTTTGATGACTGTCTCGTGATTGCGAATGACAGTGATTTATGATGATTAATAGTGTTTAATAGAGAATATTGGTTTTTAATCTTGATTATTGATGCTGTTTGATGCTGATTATGGTGTTTGGTTATTTAAGTTCAATGGAGAATCTGGCACTGGATGCAAAATGTTTGAAAATCTGGTCTTTAATAGAGAATGTTGGTGTTTGACAGAGATGTATGGTGTTTATGGATAATTATAGTGTATGATGAAGAATATTGATGTTTAGTGGTAAATTAAGATGAGTGTTGATGGTGTTTGATGATGGGTCTGATATGTAATGGTGAATGTTAGTGTTTGATGATTAATGGTAGCGTTTCATAGTGAATGTTGGAGTTTGATGATGAATAATTGTGGTTGATGGTAAATGGTGGAGTTTGGTGGTGTTCGATGAATGATTGTGTTTGCTTGGGAATTGTGGAGTGTGATGGTGGATGTGTTTACTGTAATGGAGTATATTAATGTTTGATGGTGAATGTTGGTGTTTAATGGTGAATAATGGTGTTTGATGTTGAATAGTTGTGTTTAATGCATAATATTTGTGTTTGGTGGTGAGTGTGTTTAATGGAGAATGTTGGTGTTTGGTGGTGAATGATTGTGTTTAATGGAGAATGTTGGTGTTTGCTGTTGAATGATGGTGTCTGCTGGGGAATTGTGGAGTTTGATGATGAATGTGTTTAATAAAGAATTCTGATGTTTGATAATGAATGATGGTTTGTAGTTAATGTTTAGGTGAACGGTCAGTGTTGGTTTTGCTGAAATTTGAAATGAAAGATTCTAGAGGCAAAATAGCAGCAGATGTATTAGAAAGGTTATATTACCGCACATTGACACACGGTGAAGCTGAGAGTGCGGTATTTAAAGTGCATAATTAAAGCAACCTTGTATGTATGTTTAAGAGGAAACGATGATACTAAAGCATTCCAAGGGTTTTCAAGTAGCCACTCTTCCGGTTCTGTGGCTTTCTCTCTCTCTCTCTCTCTCTCTCTCTCTCTCTCTCTCTCTCTGTCTCTCTGTCTCTCTCTCTGTCTCTCTCTCTTTCTCTGGAGATTGGCAGGAGGTTTTGGCTCAGTGCCAGCCAGCCAGTCTGCCCATACAATGGGCGATCCCGTAAAACAATACAGCAGCAGGAACAAGGCCCAATTCAGAGCAGAGATACAGGATCCCCCTCTCTCTCACACACATACACACACATACAGACAGACAGTCCGACAGACACACACACACACGCACACACATACCGTCTGCCAATTTACGCTACTAGTGTGTCATCAGTGTGTAAATAAAGTGTGTGTGTGTGTGTGTGTGTGTGTGTGTGTGTGTGTTTTTTTATTCTTGCTTTTCCACTGAAGTCTTTAAGCTAACAATAATAGGGACAAGGTAAATAAAAAGAATTTCAGTGATGTGTACTATTCTTAAAACACACAGACACATACACATAAACACACACACACACACACACACACACACGCACACACACACACACTCTATCCTTGTTCCAGGAACAGTTAATCCCCCAACATATGTGACATCAGGAATGATCACAGTAATGGTTGTAAAACAACACTAATAAGTCAGATTAACTTTGTCAGTTCTGTCAACTTTGCCGTTTATTTGATTGGTTGGTTGGTTTAAAATGAAAATTCAAATACTGTTTAGTAAATGCTCTATTTTTTCATATATATTTTTTCTTGTAGAATATGGGACATGAATGAAAATGTGTTTCGTGTTTTTTAGCTTTTAATTACTAATGACTAATACTCCACTTTATTATATGGGATACAGGTTGTAGTATTAGTGAATTATTTACCTTTTCAAATCCTTTAAAATGATAAACATCAGGTCAATTAATGCTACCTAGAATTTACAGGTATAACATGTATTGTATGTATACACTAATAAGAAGTTGTCACGTTTGGCGAATGGAGGCCGAAGCAATCGTGATTTTTAAATATTTATTTTAAACACACAAATAACAAAACAAAAACACTAGGACAACTGGGCATAACACTGTGGCAAAGAACAAACATGGAGACAGAAGTGACGTGAGTCTACAACAACGAAAGACCAGGAGAAAGTGCAGACAAGGACTATAAATACACAATGGTGCTAATTAACAAAAACGTGAGTCAGGTGCATGTGGTCAGGTGGTGTAGTGCAGTGGCTGATGGGACTTGAAGTCCGGGTTTCCGGATACGTGACAGATCCCCCTCCAAGGGCGCTACACCTGGGCGCGCCCAAAATCAAGGCCCCCTCCGGGGGTCCCGGCCCTCCGGGCCAAAAGTCCCTAGCAGAACCAGGAGGCCGAGCAGCTTCCACCATGGCACAAGGAAGCGGGTGGAAGTCCTTGCCAAAGCATGAAAGAGGCGGACATCCCCACGGGACAGGAGCGGAGCATGCCTCACCGCGAGGTTCAAGGGGGGCGGAGTACGGCGCTACGGAGGCGCACGGGGAGCGAGGTTTCCGCGAGGCTCACGGGGGAGGAGTTTCCCGCGAGGCTCACGGGGAGGCGAGGTTCTCCGCGCCAGGCTCACGGGGAGCGAGGTTCTCCCCGAGGCTCACGGGGGAGCGAGGTTTCCGCGAGGCTCACGGGGAGCAAGCGAGGTTCTCCGCGAGGCCAGGGAGGGAGCGAGGTTCTCGCGAGGCCCAAGGGAGGAAGACGCACGCCCGGGAGCATGAGGGGGGAACGGAGACCTCCGTGGAGCAGGAAGGGGGAGCGCGACCCACTGAGCGCAGCGAGGAAAGGAGCGACGTCTTCAGCGGAACGTGGAGGCAAAGTGACGTCCTCAGCGCAGCGATGGCGAGAGAGACGACCGAGCCGAGCAGGAAGGCCCGGAAGCGACGACCTCGCCGAGCAGGAAGGCCGAGCGTACGCCCCGAGCAGGAAGGCCGAGCGCGCGTCCACAGCCGAGCAGGAAGGCCGAGCGACGCCCCAGCCGAGCAGGAAGGCCGAGCGACGTCCACAGCCGAGCAGGAAGGCGCGAGCACGTCCAACAGCCGAGCAGGAAGGCCGAGCGACGTCCACAGCCGAGCAGGAAGGCCGAGCGACGTCCACAGCCGAGCAGGAAGGCCGGAAGCGACGTCCACAGCCGAGCAGGAAGGCCGAGCGACGTCCACAGCCGGGCAGGAAGGCCGAGCGACGTCCACAGCCGGGCAGGAAGGCCCGCGCGACGTCCACAGCCGGCAGGAAGGCCGCAGCGACGTCCACAGCCGAGCAGGAAGGCGCCGTAGCGTCACAGCCACAGCAGGAAGGCCGAGCGACCCCAAGCCGAGCAGGGATGCTGAGCGGCGTCCACAGCCGAGCAGGGAGCTGGTAGCGCGTCCACAGCCGGGCAGGGCCTGAGCGGGGCGTCCACAGCTGAACAGGAAGGCTGTGCGACGACCTCAGCTGAACAGGAAGGCTGTGCGACGACCTCAGCTGAACAGGACGGCTGTACGACGACCTCAGCTGAACAGGAAGGCTGTGCGACGACCCCAGCTGAACAGGAACGCTGAGGCACCTTAAGGCAGCTGAACAGCGGGGAATCCCTGAGGTCAGCGAACATAGGCGAATTCGTGAGACCGCCCGGAGCCGTGGTGCCCCCACACACATAGCGGGGCGGCGGAGAGACCTCCTGCACAGGACTCACCGGCTGCGCGACTCTGAGGTAGCTGAACAGCGGGGAATCCTTGAGGTCGGCGAACATAGGTGAATTCATGAGTCCGCCCGGAGCCGGAGCGTCCTCACACACATAGCGGGCGGCGGAGGGACTTCCCTTCACAGGACTCACCGGCTGGCGACTCTGAGGTAGCTGAACAGCGGGGAATCCTTGAGGTCCGCGAACATAGGTGAATTCATGAGTCCGCCCGCTGAGCTGGCGTCCTCACACATAGTAGGGCGGCGGAGAGCCCTTTCCTCGCACAGGACTCACCGGGCTGCGCGCACTCTGAGATAGCTGAACAGCGGGGAATCCTTGAGGTCCGACGAAATAGGGGAATCCATGAGACCCATCGGGAGGGAGGGTGGGAGCAAACTGCTGAATCGGAAAAAAAAATAAAAAAAAATCTACTGCCTCGTAGTCACGGTCTTTTCGTTCTGTACGTTTGGCGAATAGGAGGCCGAAGCAATCGCAGATTTTTTAAATATTTATTTTAAACACACAAATAACAAAACAAAAACACTAGGACAACTGGGCATAACACTGTGGCAAAGAACAAACATGGAGACAGAAGTGACGTGAGTCTACAACAACGAAAGACCAGGAGAAAGTGCAGACAAGGACTATAAATACACAATGGTGCTAATTAACAAAAACGTGAGTCAGGTGCATGTGGTCAGGTGGTGTAGTGCAGTGGCTGATGGGACTTGAAGTCCCGGGTTTCCGGATACGTGACAGAAAATGAATTTAAATGATTAATTCATGCTCAATAATTCACATAATGTCTTAACAAAGCATCAATTGCACATTATCACAACTAATAATAAATAATAATTGAGTCATTTTCACCTAACAGATCACCAATCATTAATCAATACAAATGTTTAGGAATAAAGTATTATTCATGGTGAGTAAACCATTTACAGGTGTCTAGTTTGAGTTTTATTTAACAAAGAATAAGTGTGTTCATTAAATGTGTGTTCATTAAAATAAAGTGCTGTGGCGGCTGTGGCGCAGTTGGTAGAGCGGGTTGTCCTCTAATCGTAGAGTTGGCGGTTTGATTCCCAGCCCGGGTGACTCCACACTGAACCCCAAGTTGCTCCCAATGGCAAGTTAGCGCCTTGCATGGCAGCTCTGCTACCATTGGTGTGTGAGTGTGTGTGTGAATGGGTGAATGAGACACAGTGTAAAGTGCTTTGGATAAAAGCGCTATTTTATAAGTGCACATTTACCATTTACCATTAAAGTACCAAATGTTCTTTGAGGCTTTAATTCGGAAACTGCGCCCAATGTCCACTTGCTCATCTAAATTGGACAGTTGAAGAATAGATTATCCTGGTCTTTTTCCAGTCTTCAATGGGTTTGGGTGAGTCTGTGCCCATGATAACCTCACATTCCTGTTCTTGGCTGACAGGAGTTGTGAGTTGTGGTTGTATTGTAAATATCATCATTCAGTTTAGAAACCCAAAAAACACTTATGCAACTTACGAAAACAGCACAGTGTATAGTAGCATCACTACCAGTACTATCAAAACTAAACAATTCGTTTTGTTGTTCTGTGTGGGGTTTTGTTTGTTTGTTTGTTTTTGTTATGTTTGGTTTTTTTTGTTTGTTTGTTTTAGCTTTTGTTGTTGTTGCTGTTGTTGCTGTTGTATGTACTGTGTTTTTTTTTTTTGCATGCAATGTTTATGTTGCACAATGCGGTCTGCTAAACTAATCCGGTGCTACCTCCACCCCCTAAGCACCATTAGGTTCTATTAATGTCTATTTTGTGCAGGTACCAACAGCTTTACCAATGAAATGTTTGGAACCAGCCACTGGAAAAAGCTAAATTCCAGAAGTACCACAGTGCCAAAAGTTCAGGTACTTTGTGCAATTAAAAAGGAAATCAAAGAAAAAATAATAAAGCCAGGAAGTGTGTTGCAGTAAGCAGTGTGTTACAGTCTACTATTTGTGAATAAACTTCAACAAAGAGTAACAGAAAGTCAAAAGAGAAAGACAACAGAAAAAAACAGTTGAGAACTATAGAAACAGAGAGGTGTCAAATACACAGGGTGTCTTAGAAGAAAAGGAGATAGATTTAAGTCCAAAACCACAAATATATCAGGATCTGATGGACAGCTTGAGCTCATATTGTACGTACAAATGAGCTGTGGATGGACAGAGCAAAAATCAGAACATCTAGTTGGTTAATGGAAATCTCTGACTCAAAAAGGAGACTAGATTTAAATGAATAGATCAGACTAGAATGGATATATGCAACCTGGATGAACTCATTTCACTCAGACAGACAAATGTGACTCAGATAGAGATTGGATTCTGATGGTCAGATTACTGACCAGATAAATGGATAACCCTCAGATGGACAGATTGGACTCAGAGGGGTGGGACTGCGTAAAAACAAATTTCCTTGTTGTGTAAGAGCAGAGAGAAAACTCCCTGGAATTCCAGAACGTTACTTCCTTCTGTCTGATTGACACCTGAGCTCCCAAAGCAAGCTTACACATTTGCACAAGGGGAAAGTGGGGGTGGACAGAGTTACAAGGGAAAGAATAGAACAAGGAAGAGAACAAAAAAAAACAAATGTACTGACATACAGAAGCTATACTTTTCTTTTTACTCATCCACCCTCCCACCTTCACATTCTCATTCTGCCACTTGGTGTTCCTCCACACAATACACCTCATCCCTCCTTCATTAGAACACCTCCTTAAGACATAATTCATTAACTTGTTTACATTCATTCTTTCACAGGGTTACAGTTAAGATCAAAATCTGATTGTCTTAGAGGTTAATCTAACACACACACACACACACACACACACACACACACATTAATACAAATGTCATTGGAAGATCCTAAGATAGTTTATCTTACAATCCATAAGACAGGTCCATGGAGGACCTTCCCATAATATTGACATAATTATGATGCACATTTAATTCATCCATCCATTCATCCATCTATCCATTGTCTGTACCACTTATCCTTACAGGGTCGTGAGGAACCTGTAGCCTATCCCAGGGGGCATGGGGCACAAGACAGGAGACACCCTAGACAGGGTGCCAGTCCATCGCAGTGCACAATCACACACACACTTTCATATACTACGGACATTTTTGAACATGCCATTCTGCCTACAATGCATGTCTTTGGACTCAGGGAGGAAACCGGAGTACCCAGAGGTAATCGCTGAAGAACCTGCAAACTCAGCACACAAAGGGCCCTGGCAGGTGTGAGGCTAATATGCTAACCATTAATTATTACAATATTAAAACAGTAACTAGCATACATGTACTAATATGCACTTAAGCTGGTCGTTACTCACACTTGAACTCATAAAATTTATGACATAGTTAAGGTTAACTCTTCATTAGTATGATTAGTGCCTGCCTTAACTCAAATGTGAGAGTGATGCCTCCCTTCAAGATGTGCCAAACAGCTACGCTCGGTTTGAGGCAAAGAATGACATGGCGGCGAGGAAGACCACCCCTCCTCCCAATGACCAGGTGGTTGGTGTGTCTAACCACGGCTGATGTGAGGAGAACTCTACACAGAGTCAAGCCACAAAAAGCTGCTGGACCAGACAACATTCCTGGCAGAGTGCTCAGAGGATGTGCAGACCATCTGGTGGATGTTCTCACTGACATTTCCTTGAGCAACACTGTTGTTCGAACATGCTTCAAGGCCACCACCTTTGTCCCCATACCGAAGAAGTCCTTAGTGTCCTGCCTCAATGACTACTGTCCCATTGTACTTACACCCATCATCATGAAATGCTTCAAGAGGCTCATCATAAGGCATCTCAAGACCATTCTGCCCCCCCTCACTGGACCCCCTGTAGTTTGCATATCGCACCAACCACTCCTCAGATGATGCCATCACCACCACCCTACATCTGGCACTCTCCCACCTGGACGAAAAGGACACCTACATTCGGATGCTCTTCATAGACTAGAATTCAGCATTCAACACAATCATTCCTCAGCACCTGATTGGAAAGCTGAACCTGCTGGGCTTGAACACGTCCCTTTGAAACTGGATCCTGGACTTCCTGACCGGGAGACCTCAGTCAGTCCAGATCAGGAAAAGCATTTCCAGCACCACCACACTGAGCACTGGGGCCCCCAAGGGCTGTGTGCTCAGACCACTGCTGTTCACTCTGCTGACTCATGACTGTGCAGCAATGCACAGCTCAAATCATATCATGAAATTTGCAGATGAGATGACCGTGGTGGGTCTCATCAGCATACAGAGAGGAGGTGAAGCAGCTAATGGGCTGGTGCAGAGCCAACAACCTGTCTCTAGATGTGGAAAAAACAAAAGAGACGATTGCTGACTTCAGAAGAGCACAGAGTGACCACTCTCAGTTGAACATCGACGGCTCCTCCATGGAGATCATCAAGAGCATAATATTCCTTGGTGTTCACCTGGTGGAGAATCTCACCTTGCCCCTCAACACCAGCTCCATAGACAATAAAACCCAGCAGTGCCTCTATTTTCAGAGAAGTCTGAAAATAGTCCATCTCCCACCCCTCATCCTCACTATGTTCTACAGAGATACCATTGACAGCATCCTGAGCAGCTGCATCACTGATTCGGAAAGTGCACCATATTGAATCACAAGACTGTGCAGCAGACAGTTGAGAAGATCATTGGGGTCTTTCTTCCCTCGTTCATAGGCAATTACATCACACGCAAACTTCAAAGCTGTAAGATATTCCTACCATTGTGGTCCCCACTGAGATGCCTATGCAACACAACATGCCTATGCATGCACGTACACACGCACACCTTTGTAATTTTATTGAAATATAACTTTCTATAATGACTGCATGAGTATTTAAATGACACTATAATGACTATAATGACTGCATGAGCATCTTCATCTTTCCAAGGTTCATAACAGGTGAATATCAAACAAATAGGTTTAGGTTTGTACTTGAAATAAGGCATGATCCGGTTTTTAATAAAACAAATAAGAACACCGATATGATAAATTTTAACTTAGCAACCCAGAAGAGCCTCCACTGTGTTAATTCAAACCCTACATCACTGTTAAGACGTTTTATCTAACTTCCCTGCTGAAAACAAAAAAATTATAATAAAAAAAAAAACAGCACAGAAATTCTAATGGTTTCCACTACATTTACCATTACAGTGCATCAGTTAACTATTAAAACCATTACCAAATGTCAAAAGTGTTCTATAAGTCCTAAATGGTATCCATTAGACAGAACATCAGACCAATAGAAGGCAACAAAAGTACCGGTAGAGACTCACTGGGACGATTGCAGTTTCCATTCAAACCAATACAATTCCCATTATAACAATTAAAATTACACATTTTCTGAGGGTTTCTACTGTCTTTTTTTCAGCAGGGTTTATAAAGTGTTATGTTTTGCTTGTGTCTGTAAACATAGCTAGATGTCTTGCGTGATTAGTTAAGACATTTCTAGTCTGTTTGAGAAGAAACATATGTATAAATGTATATAATCTATCTATCAATCTGTGTTAGAATTCAAGAAATCTCAGATTATGTCTTTCAGATCTTCTGTCATGCCTTCCAGCCTTTTTACTTCTATTAACTCTTCTATTAACTTCTATTAGTTCTGTGCTATAAGCAAGAAAGTGTGGTTTTCCGTAGAGCGTTCAGGCCTTTCGCTCGCTCTCTCTCTCTCTCTCTCTCTCTCTCTCTCTCTCTCTGTCCAGTGTATTGATGAGAATGAATGTTACGTTCATAACATTTACATTTTTTCATTAGATTTTTTTTTAAATAAGGAGGAATACCACACCATGTATTGTATGCTCCAAATACCCCCCAACATCCACCCTACACACACACACACACTCTTCGCATACCGTAACCTGAATCTTGGTCAGCCACCCGCACTCTGACACTCACCTCTGTGCCCGTCTCCATGGCGTCGGGGCGGTGTGTGTTAGCGGGGTCATACACACGGTCGGCACTTTGTATCCGTTTGCTAGGGTTTTCTATCCGCTCAGGACCCCGAGCAACGGCGCTAAATACTCCTGTTACCCTCAAGAGTTGTGAGGCCCAAGGGACGTGCTCGGGAAGTATGTGTGTGTGTGTGTGTGTGTGTGTGTATGTGTGTATCTGAGTGTGGAGACTGGAGTTCATCACAAGCCCCCCATTAAGAGAAAAGGTGCATCCAGGCCAGGTGGTCAGGTGGGGTAGGAGACCATCCACACAGATGGCCATACACACAGACACACAATCCTACCTTTCATGTGCAACAGTCCAGTGGGCACTCAAGTGCATAAGAGCGGGGTGGGGGAGGGGCTACTGGGGCAAAGGGGTGTGTGCAGGGGGGCAGGGAGGGGCAAGGGGCATTTCCGACTGAATGAGCACAGCCGACCCATGCAACTCTGGCCACCTGGGCACTTCCCAGGTACTGAGGGATTGCACACACACAAACAAACACACACACACACAACCTGTTTAGGATTTAGCTTGGAGTTACTATACACTATTATATTAGTGTGCTTAAGTCAGAAGGCAGCATTTTTGAGTACAACCAAACTTGTATCTTCTCATATTTATTTACAGAAATCCATGTTACTTGCTAACACAATGCTATCATGCAGCTTAAATAGCTAGCTTATTATCTTGCTAACTTTATCTACTTGTGTTCAACACTACAAGTAGATAAAAATAGCTACTTCTAGTTAAGGTCAAGCCTATAAATTAGCTGTAGTGAATGAACAAAATCCAAATCAATAAACAAATAAACAAAAGTGTGCTAAAAGTTGACATATGGTAACACTAATGTAACCTAAAGTGTTGCCTGACAAGGTTTCTTTTAGGTTCAAATGGCGTTCAATTATGTTGGAACCTTCAAAGGGCAACTAAAATATTACTATATTAAGGTCAGATATGACTGTATGTGTATTTGTGTATATGTGCATTTGAATATCAAGAAAAATCTCAACTGGGTGTTAGAAACATACACTCTCTCTCTCACACACACACACACAAAAACACACACACACACACACACAGTCAGAGTAGAGACCTCAAAACAGAAACAACAGGCTGCCCAAATGCACCCATGGGATGTCCCATTCACTATTCAATCAATCAACCCTTTAAATCTACTCTAACCTGCACCAAACACACACATACACGTCCGCATCTCACTATCCTTGTGATGTCCTTCTATCGCAGATATAACTCAATTTAAACCTAACCTTTATCTCAGCCATCAAAACCTTTTAAAATTGTTTTAAATCAAAGCTGCAGTTTCTGCAATAAAATCAAATCAGTTTTCCTTGTGGGAAACAGCCAAATGTCCCCGCAATGTCAATTTTGTCAAATATGCCTACACCTCAGCAGACATTTGGTCCCCACTAAGATATTAAAATAAGCCCCCGCGAAACACACATACACACAAATACACACACACAAATATAAATTCTAGCTCTGCAATAAAGAGCAGGAACCCATGAGCAAACAGTGACCATTGCGCTCACACACATGCACACACACATACATACACAAGCACAACCCATCATACACATTAGCACTGTGAGCTGAACACTCTAGGGATGGTAGCTATAGAATTACGACAATTGATGTTGCATTCTTACCTAAAGTGAGCTTAAAATGGCAGCAAGGGCCTTTTTAAGGGCCCTTACACCACACACACACACACACACACACAAATGCTTAACACACTTTACCACACACATTTAGCTTTGCTTTAATTAAATCCCATTGATTTTTGGAGGTGTATTACAGCTCCCTCATGGCCAAGCTAACTAGAGACACACAGAGAGCTCCATTTGTTTTGTTACAAAATCCACCACAGCTAGTGGAAAGACTGGCCTGGATATTGAATAATGATGGGGTTGTAAAGATTTACAGATTCAAATCCTCAGCTGACTACTGTATGAAATGACTTGCTGGTCTACTATGGTAAAAAAAAGAAGAAGAAGAAGAAAATAAAATTTTAAAATCCTTTTGGCATAGTCAACAAAACCTAAATTTAGGCAGTGTCATGTTACATGATTGGGCTAAGCTTAATTACAATTGCTATCCTTTAAAAAAAACAATTCATATTCTTGAAGATAAAAATTAATGTGGCTATGTTAACACCTTTTCCTAGATAGCTAATATATTTACATCACCCAGAATACAATTTCTACAAGTTCTGTACAACATCTTGTACTGCATTCAGTTAATCTTCAGTTCTTTTTTTATCATGTCATGAAGTGGACAGAAGGATGCAGGTTTTCTGGTTTTATTTAAAACCAACAAAGCAAACAAACCAAAGTGCTAAGCTCAGGGATCTCAAAGTGAGGACAGGGGACATCAAAACCCAGCATTACCAAAGTTAGTAGTAGTAAAAGTAGTAGTAGTAGTAGTAGTAGTAGTAATCGTAGTAGTAGTAGTAGAGTAGTTAGTTTGCCTGGCCACTTGAATTCAATAGACTTAAGCCAAACCTCAATTACTCAAAAACATGTAGGTCTATAAATATTGTCAACTAGATTCTAGTGGGAATTTTAATAATAATAATAATAATAATAATAATAATAATAATAATAATAATAATAATAATAATAATAATAATAATAATAATAATAATAGTAGTAGGGGTGCACGGTTGCTTAGTGGTTAGCACATTCGCCTCACACCTCCAGGGTCCGGGGTGTAATTCCTGCCGGGGCCATGTGTGTGCGGAGTTTGCATGTTCTCCCCGTGCTGCGGGGGATTTCTCCGGGTACTCCGGTTTCCTCCGCGACCCTGAACAAGGAATAAGCGGTTGAAGATGGATAATAATAATAATGTGTTCTCAGTGAAAAGTTAAATCATATTTGAGTAAATAATATACAAATGTATTATTGTACAAAAATAAACAATGAGCCTAATTTTAGATTAAACAACTGGATTAAGTAGACCATAAAATAAAATAAAGAATTGGTAAAATAATCTGTTGCTACAAAAAAATTGATAAGCACTCTGCTTGTCAATACTGGTTAGGCAATCAGCAAACAGACACAAACTAGACAAGACTAAATAAGGAAAAGTAAAGCAAGCTGTGATCAAAACACTACTTAAGTCACAGGTTTGGAAGGTTTGAACCTTTAATGTTAATCTAAGACAATGCAAAGTAACATGGAGTTATTAAAAGGGAGTAGTGCGAGTGCCTGTACACAGGTGAGCACCATTAGTAATCAGGAGACTATTGCTATCAACTTATCTCAGAATTTGGAATTGCATCATTTTGTGCATTCGCCTATGTGTATTCATGCTTCCATGTTTGTGTTTTGCTAATAGCAATCTAGCTAGCTAACTGTAATGAGTGATAACTGTTTACCTCCTCAATACAGCAAACTGTATAGTCAGTGTTATAGATGTAACAAGCTAATATACCTATATGTTGATTAATCTAAAGCATATACTCATATATACAGTACAGTATAACTCATTTAAAAGTCTGTCTCCCCCGAATTCGTACCCTGATGTTATAGATTATCTAGTGTTATCCAAAGCAATGACATAATTTGTGTTTAAAAGATAAGCACATTCAAAATTTACAGTCTCTCTCTCTCTCCCACAAATTAGGATCAACAATTTTGATGATATCTTTCTGCACTTCAGCTTCTTACCAGATTTTCTGTCCAATCAAATGCTTTCTAGAATCTAATGTGTCCTGCCCCCAACATTATAAAAATCTCCTTGCTGAGGTTGCCGTTGCTGAACGAGAGAAATCATATCAGCATGCATGGGTCATAAATGCATCGTTGGCTGTTTGAACGTGTCTGTTGTATTCACTCGATAAATCTCGCTCTAACTTCCTGTTTCAGTGGAAATTACGTTAATACATTGCATAACGTGTGATTCAAGACACTTCATGGGGACTTTAAACGAAAATTAGTGTTTACTGTTCATGCTGCAAGCAGCCATTTTGATTTGTCATCACTTACTGAACAAGGGGTTGTGGAGACCTTTCTGAGTTTCCAAGCAGGAACTCTAAAGTGAAAGGGTGTTTTTTTTGTTTTGTTTTTGTTTTGTTTTGTTTTTCCTAAGAGAGCCTCCTGAAGTGATTGTAGGCTAAGGATCATGGAGCTGTAGGCTGCAACTCTGGGAGGTGACATCACTACTATTAGAAACTTTGTCAAATGTGCTTTATGTGTGAAGGAGGTGCTGCCTCTGTCTGTCAGTGTGGCCTGTAAATCTGGTGTCAGTAAAGGAGGTGTGGTCTGAATGAGGTGTGAATTAGTGGGGTCTCTTTTTGTGGCCACACCTTGCTCAAAGCTAAAATTAATTACATTACATTAGAACTACAACCCCAATTCCAAAAAAGTGATTTATAAATGTATATTTACTTGTATTTAAAAGACAAGGTATATGATGTTTTACCTAATCAACTGCTTAGTTTTTTGAAGACAAAAGTTTATTTTGAAATTGATGTATGCAACACGTTCCAAAAATTGACAGGGACAATTTAGGACTAATAGCAACAAGTTGACATAAGAAGGTGATGTGAAAAAGATGAGGCAATCGTATAATCATAGTATGTAAGGAGTCTCCAAGGCCTAGTCCTTCAAGAGCAAGTATGGGTCGAGGCTCACCAATTTGCTAACAGATACGTCAGCGAATAATCCAACACTTTGAGAACAACATTCCCCAAAGACAAATCAGAAGGATTTTGGGCATTTCACCTTCTACAGTCTACAATATAATAAAAAGATTCAATGATTCTGGTCAAATCTCGGTGCATAAAGGGCAAAGACAAAAACCACTTCTGAATGCATGTGATATCTGATCCCTCAGACGTCACTGTCTTAAAAACTGTCATGAGTCTATAATGGAGATCCTGACATGGGCTCGGGAATACTTTGGTAAACCTAAGTTAGTTAACACCATTCGCCGCTGCATCCACAGATGCAAGTTAAGGCTTTACTATGCATAGAAGAAGCCATACATCAACACTGTCCAGAAGTGCCTCAGACTTCTCTGGGCTCAGGCTCATCTGAGATAGACAGTAGCACAGTGGAATCCTGTTTTGTGTTTTATATTTCAAATAGTTTTTAAACAAAACAGCCGTCATGTTCTCCTGGCCAAAGAGGAAAAGGTGTTATCAGCGTCAGGTCCAAAAGCCAGCATCTGTCATGGTGTAGGGGTGTGTCAGTGCATATGGCATGGGTAACTTGAACATATGTGTGAAAGAAAAATGTGATGTTACACAGTGGTAAACAGTCAATTGTCCCACCTTTTTAGGAGTCATCAGATTTTAAATAAATGCATATTTTCAAAATAATTAAACATCAAATAATGTGCTAACATGTTTTTAGTATAGTAGGCGATGTTCACACCCTTAGATTGTGATGTTCAGTTATTGTCTGAATGGACATATTGTGAGATTGTGAACCTTATACATGACAAATTTATTCTGTTCCACAACCCCATAGCATAAAAGTGTGCATTTGTTGCCTGTATGTGTACGTTCATTGCGGGGGTTGTTCAAAACCTCACAGCTATTGCAAAATATTCCCATTTAGTTCCACTGTGACCTCACAGCAAAGATTGTGTAAGATTTTTCACCTTTATACTGTGGACGTTTACACGTGTTGCACATCAAGCATAAAATTCACTCCTGACACACCTTTATTTCATCTCATGTTATTCAAAACTGCGTAAAACACCCCTACATCCCTTTGATTTACTTTTAATGACATTAATGACACAAAGTTTTGCTTTCTGCATAAATATTAAAGCAATGAGGATGTGATGTGGTTGGGGTGAAAGATGGGGGGGAGGAGGGGGGTGACAAAGATGCGCTAAAAACAAAAGAGAGCAGTGAAATGGGGACAGGATGCATGGAGAAAAGAACAACCGATCAAGTTTTCAGTTTGTCTCAGTCATCCACCATTACAGAAGAGTGCATTTTCCAAATAAGTCATAGAGAGAGAGAGAGATAGAGAGAGAGAGAGAGAAAGAGAGAGAGTAAATGAGGGAGTGTGTATGTGTGTATTTCTGAATGTGTGTGTGTGTGTGTGTGTGTGTGTGTGTGTGTGTGTGTGTGTGTGTGTGTGTGTGTGTGTGTGTGTGTGTGTGTGTGTGTGTGTGTGTGTGTGTGTGTGTGTGTGTGTTGAGAACATGCCCGTAAGGCAGCGTAGCCCGGGTGATGCAGAGTTCAGAAATGCAGCAGTCACTCAGCTTAGCTCTCTCTCTCTCTCTCTCTCTCTCTTACACACACACACACACACACACACACACATCTGAGAAAATCTGACATTATAACTAGTTTGTTTTTGTTTCCGTGTGTGTTTTTAAAAGGGAGATTTTACTCTTCATGAGTTCAGATGAAGAAAAGAATGAATTAAAGCTCAGTGACAGTTACACACACACACACACACACACACACACACACACAACACACCAAACTAAGCACAGTTCAACTTTATTTATCCAACTTCAGCAGGAATGTGGGACTTTTCACTTTTGGGCCCTTTGTATATGACTTCATGAGAAAAGTTATTTATATATATATATATATACATAAATATATATATATATATATATATATATATATATATATATATATATATATATATATATATATATATATATATATATATATAAGAAAGAGAGAAATTAACAAATGGCTGTAGGATGATGTGTGTGTGTGTGTGTGTGTGTGTGTGTGTGTGAGAGAGAGAGAGAGAGAGAGAGACGCACTACTATCAGGCAGTTCTCCTCATCACTAGAACAAGCTTCAACAGGCCTGACCTAAATCTGCCCCAGAGAACTCTCTCTCTCTCTCTCTCTCTCTCTCTCTCTCTAGGTGGAGAGAGCTAGCGTGGATAAAAAGTTAAATAAACAGTCCCAAAAAATTATTTAACAAAGTATAACGAACAAGCATCAAATAACAAGATGAGGACGAAATGTACATGAAGAATGCACAAACAAGGCAAAACAACGGAGAACAATGAAGCAAAATGTTACAATGTGGAAACACACACACATACACACACACACACACACAGACAAAGTAAAGTTGAAACAGTTGCTGGAAACTCCTCCGGTGTTTATGGAACGACACGGCAGTCCGACTGTGATGTGTGTGTACACACTCTTACCCCTGTGAACTGCAAGAACTACAATGACACAGAATTTACAAAGACAGCAATCACAACACACTTGGCTGCTGGTCCTGAGGGTGTGTATGTGTGTGCATGCATGCGTGTGTGTGTGTGTGTGTGTGTGTTTGTGTGTCTGTGTGTGTGTGTGTGTGTGTGTGTGTGTGTGCGTGGATTGTGCTGGACCACTGGAGAGTAAATGGAAGCACAATAGAAACTTTTACCCCAAAATGAACGCTCTCTCTCTCTCTCTCTCTCTCTCTCTCTCTCTCTCTTTCTCCTTTAACACTCCACTCAGTCAGTTAGGCTAAGTTCCTCCAAGAGCTGATTGTTTTGGTCAAAACATTCCCCAACCACCCCTTTGACATCACAACCTGTTTATCCAGTGCACTTACACACACACACACACACACACACACACATACACTGTCATGTTCGTGTCAACGCCAATCGACCGTTAGCGCCAAGCACCTGCTTTTTACAGCTCGGCAGCCATGTAAAAGAGAAGAAAAGAAAAGAAAAAGGTTTAGCAAAGTATGGTGACTCGGCACGTTCTGAACATTCCTGCATACTTCGGCTTGGTTGAACAGAAGGATTTGCGTGTTTAGAACTAAACTGCATCACGATGCTGACAGAAAAGTCAGTGAAAGTTACAAATGGTTAAGTACTAGCGCTCAAGGAGTTCATGTTTGACTATTTGATTTAATTTATGAGGAAACCAGCAAAATCACCTCTGCTTGGTACAACTCCTATGAAGTATTATTTAATACTTTCACTAGCTGGTTGCTTAAGTATATTTAAGAATAGTGTTTGCTGCTACATGCAGTGACTTCTGTGTTTCATGAAGTTACTAGTTAGTCCATGGTGAATCATCCTCTTTGATGATTAGCACGTCCTCAAGATCACACTGCAAGCTAGGTTATTTTTCACTGTAAAATGCCACATTCAACTTATGCAGTCTTATTCCGGTTTCTACCTAGAAAACCCACAACAACCTTGGATATGACTAAATCAGTATTATAAATCCCTGCTACAAAGATGACTTTTGTCATTTGACTCATCTGTAAAGTGTTCTAACAATGACTCAAATAAAGATGAAGAAATTGGAACATGTGACTTGCCTGTTAAGACTCGCCAGCAGCTGAATCAACTTTACTCTCCAATGTTCCGAAGATGTTCGTCACCCACTTTTCCGAAACAGACCTATAATCTTTAGGCTAATAAGTCACCTGTAAAACCTGGCTGTAAAAGCTAATCAGCACTTGGAATCCTAGAGAGCAAGAGCATTATGTTAATTTTATAATAATAAAGAAGGTCTTGGCTAGTGTCACACACAAGCAATCACAGTGTCGCTATGATTGACAGGCAAAGGAGTAATTTGTTTGGGACTGTTCTGACCAAAAATGTTTGATTTTGCTGTATATTTTTTTTGTGTGTGATGCAACTTGCAGAGTTTTTGTGCTTTTATTACGGAAAACTACTTGAATTGGTGAAATTGCAATCGCAAAAAATAGTTTTGCATGGTCTTTCATAGTGATGTTTGTTGGTAAATGAGACCTTTTAAACATGCTCGTGTTCAATGCACGTGAATCGAAGAAGGCTTTGACTGAATGCGTGTTGTGATGATATCACATGACATGTCTTGGCCCAAATCTGCAGTAATTTTGAGAAATTGCAAGCTCCCGCGAATATTCCTTGATTTTGCATTCATTTCTGCAATCACAAAATGGAGAAATCCTGGAGGGACTGATTAACGTCCAACAATCACTCCCACAGCCAATTTTGCTCAATTGGATCCTGGCCACAGATGGCTATGGCATAGTCAGGAATTGGACTCATGATCTCAGTGAACGAATACACTGAACACTTACACTGTACTGTCCACAAGTTGATCTCGCTCAAATTTCACAAGAGTTCCAGAAAGCAAGAGCAAATTTTAATATGAATGGTGTTACTAAATTGCAAACATAACTTACTGTGTTATTCTTAAAAATAGCTACAGTTGTCAACAACACCACTCACACTACAATCATAACACCTTTTAGGCAAAGTGTAATAAAAGCTGTAATGGTGAACAACCAACTTTAAGAAACACTTTTTGCCTTAGCTGTTCAAAAATGTAGATATTACCTGACTTTTGCTATTGATGTTGTTTTTCTACTTTGTGAAATCACATTTACTGTGAGACATTCACTGAGATAGGAACTGAAAAACTCATGAGAAATCCACTGACACACAGACACACGCACACACGCACACACACACACACGCATGGGTGCATGTGCGCACACATGCTTCCCATGCATTCTCACCTCCACACACACCTTGGAGTACATATATGTATATAGTATAAGATGCCGTTTTACAGTTCTAAGTTTTGCATTTCGTACACTCGACACTGAGTTTATTGCTTATTAGACTGGGAAGCTTAATAAACTGCCATCTCAAGCCCTGATTTGTTAATATTCCAAATAACACTCACTAAATTGTGTGAGCTATGGGATAGCTTGAACACACATATGGTGGATTATGGTGTTGCTGATTACTTATAAAAGAATAATTGTGTACATTATGTAACATGCAAATTAGGGGAAGAAAATGATATGTAAATGAGTTTTTTGTGTGAGGAAACCGGGAAAACTCAAACTGAAATTTAACCTACGCACACGTGCATAATTTTAATACATTGTAATATAGGTTACTGTAAAGGCAGTGAAATGCATTGAAAACTATATAAAACATTATATGAACACAAAATAAAAAGCACATGTTCTGTTCACAGGGTAGCATGAACAAAAAACGAGCCTCGCCCCATTCTTGCTCTAGGCCTATTTTGGAGGCTCCTTATAATGATAATGAGTCTTTAGTAATCACATATACATATGCACAGTGAAATTCTTTTCTTTGCATACCCTAGCATGTAAGAGTGCAGGGTCAGCCATGATACTGCACCCCTGGAGCAGAAAGTGATTGCAAACCTATAAGTACAACCTTGACTTACCACACATTCAGTGTGTGCATACATCTATTCAATGATATTCTCCAAGTTGCTTTCTGGACTGAGTTATTACATGTACCCACCCACATCTTTTTTTCCTTCTGTGTAAAACAATAGCAATCGCTAACAATTTTTGCTTACCAGCATCTATGCTTGAATGAGTTTCATGTGACTCCTGGACACATGAGCCAAGCAAACAGGGAGACCTACCTTTCACAACAAGGGCAGAGAGGCAGGAGGTATTAGCTGGGACTGATGCCCTTGACCTCTAGTACCAACGCCAAGATCTCGGATTACTATGAAGAGTAATCATAATGGTATAGGTTAAAATAGACTCTCTCTCTCTCTCTCTCTCTCTCTCTCTCACACTTATTTAACTGAATTTCCAGGAGCATTTACACAAAAAATGTGGTATACATGAAAATTCAGTTGATCTGGAAACATTTGTATCTTGAGTTTGTGAATATTTAGACATATGTAGACTGACTAATGTGAACTTAAAATTTTCAGCTTCAGATCATACATGAGTTGCTGCAATTTGAATTATGGGTACATAGTCAAGATTAAATCTTGATATACACAAAAAAATGAATTGAAAATTTTGTAGCTTTAGGGGCTCCAATCTGGTGCAGCAGAAATGTGTTCACCCTATCATCCACAGATCATGAGTTCAAATCCCAAAGACACCACAGCAAAAGATGCCAAGCGTTTTCCTTCAAGTGTGTTATACTTCCCCATGATGCAGCATGAGCAGAAGTTTGAAAAGATGCTGTTGGCTCTCACCTTGAGTCTCACCTTCCTGGATTGGCAGCTTTCATTTGATAGGGCTAAACAAGACTAAATTAGTTAGAAAAGTAATTAGAAAATTGTGAAACTTGAAATAAATATTGCTAGCTCTTAGAAGGTGTTCGTTCAACATTTATACATAATTTTATAACTATCAGCTTGGTGAGAGTATACATACCGTATCTCACAAAAGTGAGTACCACCCTCACATTTTTGTAAATATTTAATTATATCTTTCACATGACAACACTGAAGAAATGACACTTTGCTACAATGTAAAGTAGTGAGTGTACAGCTTGTGTAACAGTGTAAATTTGTTGTCCCCTCAAAATAACTCAACACACAGACATTAATCTCTAAACTGCTAGTAACAAACGTGAGTACACCCCTAAGTGAAAATGTCCAAATTGGGCCCAAAGTGTCAATGGTTTGTGTGCCCACCATTACACAAGCTGTACACTCTCAACTTTACATTGTAGCAACGTGTCATTTCTTCAGTGATGTCACATGAAAAGATATAATCTAATATTTACAAAAATGTGAGGGGGGTACTCACTTTTGTGAGATATATATATATATATATATATATATATATATATATATATATATATATATATATATATATATATATATATATATATATATTTATATGTTAATATATGAGTGTGAGTACACAGAGAATCAACATTCACGACACAATTGTAAATCTGGTGGGGATTTTTCTTTGGTTGGTCTAAATTGATAAATGAGACTCACTTTTACTAATTTAGCCATGCTACCATGATGACAAATTGCCTCCATTCAAACAGCCTTTACCATTCAGAGCCACAGAGAGAGATTCTGCAGAACTACATTCCATAAAAAGTTTTTTTTTTTTTTTTTTTTTTTTTTTTTTTTTTCTCTCTCTCTCTCTCTCTCTCTCTTTTTTTTTTTTTTTTTTTTTTTTTTTTTTTTTTTTTTTTTTTTTTTTTTTTTTCTCTCTCTTTGTGTTTCTGTTTCTGTATCTCTCTCTCTCTCTCTCTCTCTCTCTCTTTGTGTTTCTGTTTCTGTATCTCTCTCTCTCTCTCTCTCTCTCTCTCTCTCTCATGTGATTATACAAGGATGACATTAGCTCACCAAAGTGAAAATTCAGGAACCACACACACACACTCTCCGGGAAAACACAGGCTGCATAGGACTCTCCGCCTCCTACACAAACACAGGTAGACAATTACCAGGGGGCCAGACCCCAGACAGACAAACACAGAGGATTCTCTGTGTCTAAAACAGAAGGAGGCAAATGATGTACCATATATGGTGATCAACATCCATCCTTATCTCTTTAAAAGGGAATGTTATGAGCATTGACTAAAATGGTTTAAAAATAATTTTAGAAATGTTCATCCAGGCTTAGCTAGCTAGCTAAGCTAGCTAACTCACTACTCACAAACACTACTAAGTGTAATGCTACTTATGACAATGACATAGCCTGTTTTGAAGCAGGATGTCATGTCATACCACAAGGTTGCAGTGAGAAGAGAGACATGCACACGTGTGCTTATAGCGTGTGAGTCTGCTTTTTGTTAAATGGCACACTTATATTGCACTTTTATCCAAAGCGCTTTACACCATGTCTCATTCACCCATTCACTCACACACTCACACTCACACACCAGTGGTTGCAGGGCTGCCATACAAGGTGCTAACTTGCCATCAGGAGCAACCTCGGGGTCAGTGTCTTGCCCAAGGACACTTCGGCATGTGGAGTCATGCGTGCCAGAAATCGAACTGCCAACCCTACGATTAGTGGACAACCCGCTCTACCAATTGAGCCACAACCACTATATGATTGTTTTGTGAATGTTTTCTTTTCAGTTGTATGTTTAAAGCAGTATTGAAAAGTCCTCTCTCATTGTCCATATTCTCTAATACTCTCGGAGTACATCCCACCATTAGTTCAATGAGTGTGTCGTAGAGGTTTGGCTTCCTTAACACAAACCTTCCAAGAAATCCTGTCAGCTAGCTGGATAGAATTATGGATTAAGAAAATGACTAGAAAAATTGATAGTTAAAAAAATCGCATTCAGTTAGCTCATGTTGGCTTAATTATTAAGTAATATTAAAAAAATAATAATAATAAAAATTAAAACATTTAAAAACCTCAGATGTGCTGTGAGTTCACTAACCTCCTATTACCTATGTGCCTAGCAAAATCAGTTAAAATGCTTGTACATACAGCATATGAATGCCGATGACGTATATGGCCTTCAAGGCATGCCCACTCTTATTTGCACTCAATGACACGCCCATCTTTTCATTTAAGGCACCTACTGTATTTGATACACCTAATATGGCTTCAAATTGTGATTTCCGCTTCCTTCATTGCATAAGGAATGTTCCCCGGTTGCCACATCCTTATTTTGAAATTCATTAAATTACATTTATGTTATTTGGCAGACACCCTTCTCCAGAGAAACTTACGTTTATCTCATTTATACATCTGAGCAGTTAATGGTTAAGGGCCCAACAGTGGCAGCTTGGCAGTGCTGGGGTTTGAACTCATGATTTTCCAATCAGTAATCCAATGTCTTAACCGCTGAGCTACCATTGAAACACCTACTTAAACATAATGATTTTAAAAATCATTTTCAATTCACCTTATGGTGTTTTCCACAATGCGTGTCATAAAAAGTGACATCATAAGAGCTGATGGATAAACAGCCAGAGGTAATGAGTGGCTTTGTGTTTAAAACACTCATATAATCCTTTCTTAGTTTGCCCTACCCATCTAACATTCTAAACAAGGCCAACAACCTCAGTCATCTACATAACACTATTTTCCTCATGAAGCAGTATTTCAGTGTAACTGCAGTGACTAGCCAAACCAGATGTAGTATTTCTATAGAAAAGAATACAACAAATCCAACCTCCTCTAATCCATCACAACCTGAGGTGTCACGTGGCTGATCAAGGAAACACATTGATAACATATGCAGTAAAAACACTAGATAGCTGAGCACAGATCATGAGTAGGCACAGTCAGTGTTTGGCCTTAATGTGGAATAATAGATCTGGAGCCATGCTTTTGTTCTAATCAAGGGATGTGTATGTGTGTGTGTGTGTGTGTGTGTGTGTGTGTGTGTGTGTGTGTGTGTGTGTGTGTGTGTGTGTGTGTGTGTGTGTGTGTGTGTGTGTGTGTGTGTGTGTGTGTGTGTGTGTGTGTGTGTGTGTGTGTGTGTGTGTGGACAGCAGGTCCACATGAAGGTAATCATGAAGCCAGTAGCTGAAGTGAGAGATTAAGCAACATCACCTCTCTGAGCATTTTATATGGTGAAAAGAGAGAAAGCATGTAGCTATTTCAGTGGCTTAAATGTAAGGCCTATGCAAAGCAGGTGAATGTAGGGACCTGACAGTTACGCCTCAGGCTTTAAAAAGCCTTGTGTCCGTTAGAAGAAAATGCCCTGAGACACACCCACACCCAAGCAGGCGCACACACAAACAAACACTCATACACACACCAAACATATTGGTTCTTACATTAAACTCTAATAGCAAATGTAACTAAAGAAGCTTTGGTTTCTGTATAGATCTCTCTCTCTCTCTCACTCTCTCTCTTCTCTCTCTCTCTCTCTCTCTCACACACACACACACACACACACACACACACACACACACCTTTCATCAGTCCTATTAAGCAAAGCCCAACTCTCTAGAAAGTCTCACTAAAAGCTTACAGCCCCCTCTCTTCCCCCTCCTCATGAACTCCATCTGTCACTCCTGTCATTTATCTGAACTCCCCTCTCTCACTCACTTAGCAATGCGAACTACTGGACTGTGTGTGTGTGTGTGTGTGTGTGTGTGTGTGTGTGTGTGTGTGTGTGTGTGTGTGTGCGTGTGTGTGTGTGTGTGCCCACCTTCCTCTGCTTCTCCAGGTGAACAAAAGACTTAACTGACTCAAATGCAGATTAAAGTTAACAAAGCACAAAAAGTACTTCATGATTCATTGCATGATTAATTACGTGGATTAATTGCATATGGGTTAAAACCTGTCATAATCAATCATAATTAATAACTGCAGCAATGTAAATAGTTATAGCTGATGTTCCAACTTGTTGCTGCTGTGAAAGCAAAAAGAAACACAAATATACAATTTTCCACTTACCCAAAACATCTGAAGTGTGTTTGCTTAGTTTTACACTGGATCTACAAGGCTAATTTAGCTAACAAATCATTAACGTCTGTTTAAAAATCCTCCCCCACTCCAAATACATGCATGGTAGGCTGATTGGCGTGTCTAAATTGTCCATAGTGTATGTATGTGTGTGTGATTCTGCCCTGCGATGGACTGGCACCCTGTCCAGGGTGTACCCCGCCTTGTGCCCGATGCTCCCTGGGAAGAAGGAGTAAGCGGTAGAAGATGGATGGATGTCATACAGACTTGTTTAGCAAACAGTGTAATCTGTAAACATGAGTATAAATGTGCAGTGCAGCTGAATGCTGTAATATTATGGGGGCAGCCATCTTGAATTTCACATTAATCTTATACATATATCTTATATTTCACACTTAACAGACAAAGAAACAATCCAAAGTAGGTTTGAGAGCATAAGATATCTTCAATTAATAATGGTGATGATAATATACTTCTATGAACTATTTTGAAATACACACTGTTTATTACATAACGAAATTAAGTAGTTATTTTGTGGGCCTAGCTCCAGTGCAAAACCAATAAAAGCAAACATGTGACATAATACCTGTCAACATTTAGGGTAAGTAAGCTTACACATTTTTTTCATTGAAGTTTTTAATGCTTTATTCATAAGAGGTTAGATCAGTATCTTTAGCAGTGAGACATGCCAGTGATCAATCACTTATTAGTTTGTATACTGTAACAATACAACAAATCCCAAACATTCCTAAAAAAACAAAAAAAAAAAAACAGATGTGTGTGTGTGTGTGTGTGTGTTCTTGGTCAGCCTAGACCATCCACAGCCCTGCAGCAACCACAGCACAGAGATAGAAAGAAAGAGAAAGAGAGATTATTATCTGTTATCTGTCGTGTTGTGACAGGAGATTATGCTAAAGATTTACGATTGTTAAGAAGACAATGCCCAACATCACATTTCTCGAGTGGCAAAATGGCCTCACACACTGCTTCGAGCTCCTCACAACAGATTTCGAAGTGATAAGTGCTCAGTGTTGGGTGTAGCAACAACAGTCCCAAGGCTCGGAGGTAAAAAAAAATTAAATAAATAAATAAAAAATAAAAGATTTCACATGGGGCTCTCTCTGAAGCTATGCATACATTACCACCAAGCTCTTAGTTGAACGTGTGCCTTCATGCACCTTGGCCCTGTTAAAATACATAGCAATAAATCTTCAGCTTTGCTTTGAGGTGATTAAAGAGGTTATTTATAAGGCAAATAAAATTAGATGTAAATTTTAAATGATGAGTAATCGGTGTCAATTAGGGTTATTTTGGATCCATTGTTTGATATTTTATTCTTTTTACTAGAACTCGCCAGGCATGTTTATACTGTCAGAAGTCTTTGAGTTAATTAAGTTAGTTAAATTAATATGTGCTTCATTTTTTTTATAAGTTTACTGAAAGGATTCTGCATGTTGACCCTGCACGCTTTTTAAGAATGAGCGCAAATGTCAGACATGCCTAATAAAACCATGAATGACATTTACCCAGTGACAGCACTTGTCTTGATAAGTTTGTTTGTTTAGGGGAGGTTTTTTGTGGTAATGCCATTGAAGGCTTGAGCATTGCTATGTGTTAAGTCTAATTTAAATACAGAATACTTTTTGAGTGGGGTGTGGATGTGGTTATGTAGAAAACTGGTTGAGTCACATGTTAGAAAGTTATAAATAAGGCAATTTTGGGGTTAACATTTTATTAAAAGTTATTATTTTATTACTTAAGAGCACCCTCCAGTTAATTTTGGCATTTGAGCATAATGAGAGTAACAAAATTATAATAAACATGCAGTGACATAGCATGTTTGCATGTCCAACAGTCAAATAACATACTTTGCTTTGTACTCAAATGTTCTGATTTGCGACCTGGGGCACAGGAAGTGGTTTTACATTGCTTGTGTTGAAATTTTAAGCACCATATATGTGACATGCGTTATGATATGCAACTATGTTTTTGGTATCTTTTGCGTCTTGAAAAAATCTAATATTCTCCTTTGGGTCATTATGGTTGAGATTTGCTTAACTGGTTAAAGCTGATTTGGGTCTATACTAGTGAAAATACTTCTACTTTGCATTCTTTACATATTTACATATTTACATTAATTTCAGAGTTAGTATTTGGTACGTCCCGTTTTTGCTTTAATGACAGTGTGTACTCGAGCTGGTATGGACACTATAAGTTTGTGTAAAACCTTATAACCCCTTGTAGATCAAATAATGAAATAGAAATTATGCAGCATCTTAAATATTAAATATTCAACATATTGAATATATACTATCTTTGTTTTAAATATTAAAAAATTCTAAAACCTTCCATTTATTTCAAAAATCCCAGATTTTCAGTGTGGTCTCAGACTTTTGGATGCCACTGTATATACAATATATCCCACATCCCTTATTGTGACCAATAAGTAAAGTAAAATAGATGATAACACCCTTTCCTTAATGGAATGAGGATACAAACCCCATGTCGCAAACACTTTTCAGGTCATTTAGCACAGTAAGGAATCTTCCTTATTTGACTTGATTGTTTTAACTGACTTCCCCTTCATACTTCCACTTGCAGTCCATTTACAAGGCTGAACAAACTTCCCTTCTGAGAGCAGCAGTCTTTAATGCTCTTGGGTATACATTTGCCAGAAGTCCTTTCTGTGATATAATCAATATAACTTTGTCAGATGCAATAAGGAGACATCTCTGTTCCTTAAATAACATTTTTTGAATGGGGTGTGTTCACTACCTCTGAAATATGTACACGATTTAGCTGAAAAACATCCAAGAATAGATGGATTTCTAATAAGAACATTAGCAAGGTTTTACCATTAAAAGCACAATTCTTCCATTCTTTCAACTGAAACACATTTCACTATAATGATATACAAATACACTGTTTTGGAATTTTCTATAATAAATTCTATAATAAATAATACATCAATTTACGAACAGAAAAAAAAATGTAAAGGTGCCTAAATTTTTTCACGTATCAAGATGATCAGATTCTTTGGAATATGCAAATTAGAAATCATATCCATTTAAACCATTTACATTTACATTTATGGAATTTTGCACACTCCCTTATCCAAAGCGACTTACAGAAGTCAACAGAAGTATAACCCAGTGTAATAACAAAATACATTTGCATATTTAGCATTGGCTCTAATATTTTATTATGTTTATTATTTATTAACTTTCACTTATCATCTGTTCAGTGTTAGAATAATTTAAATGAGATTCTCAGCTTCAAAATTCTCAGCTACATGGCAAAACCAATGCAGCATTCACCCAGTCCACACTCTCAGTATGCTATT
Organism: Ameiurus melas; assembly: GCA_012411365.1. Classification (NCBI taxonomy): domain Eukaryota; kingdom Metazoa; phylum Chordata; class Actinopteri; order Siluriformes; family Ictaluridae; genus Ameiurus; species Ameiurus melas. The sequence goes on along the minus strand of CM022766.1, from coordinate 9,403,454 downwards.
GTAAAAAAAAAAAAAATCTAATTTTAATAACTTTTATTGTGATATAACTGATCAAATGCCAGTGGAAAAACCTTCATTTAAAAAATAATAAATGCACACCCCTGTATTGAGTAACTTCCCAGGTTGAGGAGGATCTGGCCTGGCAGGTTTGGTGCACATAAGTATGTTCCTTGCGTTTCTTTGGCTTTGCTACAAAATGAATCGTATTCATGTTCACGGCATATACTCTAGAGATGTTTTTGTGTATACTTGTGTATATAGTATATTTACACTGTACATTAATAATTGTTCAGTGTAAGTTCATGTGACTATGCTTTCAGTAGCATTTTTACATATACACATGTTGTTGATCGGATGTTGCTAAAGATATACAGTGTGTGTGTGTGTGTGTGTGTGTGTGTGTGTGTGTGTGTGTGTGTACCTGTGTGCGTGTGTGTATGCTTGAGTGAGAAAAGACAAGCAGCAGAAGCTGATAAGGCTCTTATTTCTGACACTGAGATGTTGCAACACAGGCACATGTGTATACGATTGCACAGGCATTGAAACGTTCATGTTACTGATTATACTGTATGAGAAAAAAGTGTTTTAAAAGCTCAATTATGGACTTATCAAGTTTAAAAAGAATCAATATTGTAGAAGTCAAAAGTACTCAAACAAAAACAACAACAATGACAAAAAAAAAACAATCTTAAAAGTAATGTGTAACTTCTAGTCTGGCTAATTTCCTGTACACGTGCAGAGCTACTTCAGTGGTTAAGGGTCTATGCTAGTGCCTGGAAGGTTCAAATCCCAGGATTGAAATGTTTGAGAGTTGCTGTGAGTCCTCAAACAATACACTTAATCAAGTGTTCAGCACTTAAACTGGATTGGATTCTGTATAGCTACACTCACAAAAAACAAACCTCCTGCCATTGATTTCATGAGTACAATGGACTGACAAACAATGTGTTCTCTAAAAGTTCAGCAGAGTGCAACACTCAACCAATCGGTCACTGGTAGCCGTATTTGAACAATCTTCTCGATTATATGATTCGCTGTTAAATGGGGTTAAACCTACCTTCAAATGAGACAACACCAAGCCAACAATGTATATGCACTTTTAATTGAATATTTTTAACATATTTTCTGACAGCTGCGAGCACTCAAGAATCTTTTGATTTAGGTTATTATAATCTTAATGTAACATTAATGTAACCTTCCTAGTCATCTGTAGACCTGTGCTGCATTCCAATCCTTCCTAAACAGTATCCCAGATGAGCATTTGTGCATCCCAAATTGTAGTATGTTGTACGAAATGAGTAGCCCAGAGTTATCTGGATGGTCTACTATTTCTGTTAGATTTTCAAAATGTGGATCGGTGCTGGACAGTTTTTCAGCTAATATTGTCCATAATTCCTTACGCAAAAGAGGAGTATTGTGATGGTTTACTTCACCGAATTCAACCTGCAACCATGGCGGACCAGTGTAACCTCAGTGATGCATATTTTAGAGAAGTGTAAATGAAATTAGTGGTTAGCACGTTCGCCTCACACCTCCAGGGTCCGGGGTTCGATTCCCGCCGGGGCCATGTGTGTGCGGAGTTTGCATGTTCTCCCCGTGTTGCGGGGGTTTCCTCCGGGTACTCCGGTTTCCTCCCCCAGTCCAAAGACATGCATGGTAGGTTGATTGGCAGCTTGGTAAATTGTCCGTAGTGTATGAATGGGTGTGCGATGGACTGCGATGGACTGGCACCCTGTCCAGGGTGTACCCCGCCTTGTGCCCGATGCTTCCTGGGATAGGCTCCAGGTTCCCCGCGACCCTGAAGCAGGAATAAGCGGTTGAAGATGGATGGATGGATATACTATAAGGAATAATGATTTAAGAAAAGCCGAAATGCAACCAGGAGTTTGTTGGTGACTGTGACTACGTTTACATTGACAGCAGTAATCTAATTATTGACCTTTCTCTGAGTAAGATAATAATGTGATTAAGGTGTTTATACTCCCGTCATGTTCCCGTTTTACATGTTTTAGAACATAATTAGATTAACAGCCCGCGTCATTACGTCACTGCGCCACGCCGTCCGACGTCCCTCCAGAATTTCACGTATCAACATACTTAGTTATGATACCGTATACAGTTTTGGGTGTTTTTTTTTTTTTGTTTTTTTACGAAAGTTTTAAGTGCAGTTAATTATTTGTCATGCTGTACATGCAAATCCAAAACCACGTACTTACCTACTATATAGTAGCCGAGATACATGTATTGTTCCCCACTACAGGCCTATAGTAGACAAGTATGCGGTTTGGGATGCGCCGAACTCTCTTGTTCACCGTAAAACTGCCGTGTGTGATCGTGTCCTATCGCAAAATGCGGTGAAAACTCTCACACAACGTTGATAATGTGATTAGGGTGTTTACATGTCTGTAATACACATCCATAATGCGACTAAAACAGGAGTACTCCACCTGCCTTAATTCGATTATTGCTTACTTCAAGTATGACCTTAATTAGATTAAGGTAATTAAAAATTGCTGTTTACATGGTAGTTTCTTAATTAGAGTATGGTCTTAATCGGGTTAAGAGTGGATTATTGTTGTCCATGTAAACGCACTGACTGTGTATAATTAAGCAACAACCTTCTCTTTCGTAACATGATGTCTTAGTACTGTCCCAGTACTTGCATACTCTTTTGGTACACACTCAAAAGTATGTACTTTTTCTTCACAGAATGAGTACATTCTTTTAAACCATAGTGTAAGTAGGTGAATTGGGATGCAGCACTGGAATCAGTTGTACACAAATCCTTATTTTAAAGCTCATATTTTCACCCGAAGAGCTATGTATGTTAATAATACAATATGTTGTTTGGTTTTACTGCCAAGCAGGAAGAAGTTTCCGGGACATTTGTAAAGAACAAGGCTGAAGTCTTGTTCTTTACAAACGTCCCGGAAAATATCAAGTTCAGTGTGTATGATGTTGGTTCTGTATATTAATGCAGAAAGAGTACGAGAAGAGGAAGCCAAGTTCAGCAACCTTTCTATACCTCAGCTTCTGCATCAGTTTTGCCATGAACCTTTATTTGGGCTGCTCTTGCCTAGGGCCTAGAGTGTTTGTGTGTGTGTTTAAAGGCAGTTGGCCATGCTGTGGTCTGAACGCAGTTCCCCTTTTCTCTCTGCATGGAGTGACTCTCAACAAGCTGCCATGCAAATTCATCAAACCACGACTTTGTCCCCAAGCAGTGCGGCTGACGCACAGTACTCATTTCACTACTTCACAAGTCCCACCAGTTACATTTTACACTCTAGAGTTCCTTTACACTTTCGCTTGCATCAGCTGCTGCGTATCCATCCTTTGCGGGTGGTTACAATATTATATCGGCATGTGGAATATAAGTTACTGTGTACTGAATAAACAACATTTACTTGTGTTCACTGTGTGGTTACATGAACCGTGCTCCAATATAGCGAGTGTTTGATAATCAAACCCAAGGCCCTGAGGCAGGCTTGTTCTTACGACCCATAAAAGTTAGTGGACTGAAGACTATGGCTGTCTACAATGGAACAGCAGGCACTGACCTTGTGACCTCCCAATGATCCACTGATCAAAGTCAGCACAGGAAAAAGGTTTCCTCTTTGTGTACGACCCGTTTAAACTCAGCTTTAAACTGCATTAGCTGCTCTGCGGCCATATTGATATTAATGGACATTCCTTCAGGGTTACAGAATCAAATTGGCATGCGGAACCCGAGTTCCTGCATCCCGTCGCACGAAAGCTGAGTGAAATGGCTGTATGACTCATTATGTTTAGAAAGTTAAATCCTCCTATTGTAGCATTAGATTTGCCGCTTGTGTTCTTAATATTAGGTTAAGATTTCAAGTTGGTTTTCCCCTGCTGATTAAGGGGCCTGACCATAGGGGTTCTGTTTGAGAGCTGTTCGACAAAAATACACCATTTTGGACATCACACCTCCAACAAGATGCTAAACATTTAAGATGAGTCAAGGGAAAAATAGCAACCTTAAGACATCCGCTTCAGCAACCTATCACTGAAACACTTTTTTATGCATGGCTGAGTTTCAGCATATAGTTAGCATACTTATTTATTGCTACATATCAGGAAGCGCTGATGGGTTTTGAGGGTTCACCATCTTTCACGAACCTAGCCACTGCAGTGTGTGTGTATGTGTGTATGTGAGAAACTAAACAATGACCATTAACAAGCCGCATTTTATTTCAGGCCTTCCTATTAGCATTAGGCCTCCAAAGTAGGATGTGTCCTAAAAAACCTCAGATGCCTTGTGACTAATATCACACTTAAGAACTAGCAGACACACGCAAACACACGTAGATGAGAAGACGAAAGAAAGAACACTTCCTCAAATGTATGCATGATGTGAACAGAGATTAAACTAGTTTATTATTTTCAAAGAGGGGAAAAAAATTACGCAACAAAAAAAGCAAGTCTTTTTTTTACACTATTGATTATTAAATTTGTACAACCATTCAGTCTGCATTACATAAAGAAATAATTCTACATCTTTGTTTCTTTCGTATTTTTGGTACTCTGAATTATACATACAAATAACAAATACAGGAACTTTTTTTTCACAATGCATATAACCTGGGCCAGAAGAAAGTTTTTAAGGTGAACAAAATAGGTGGTCGTGTGTAATAAGAATATGTGTGTGTGTGTGTGTGTGTGTGTGTGTGTGTGTGTGTGTGTGTGTGTGTGTGTGTGTGTGTTTGTTGTGAACATAAACCAATTGCCCAAGACCTATTAAACATCCAGAAGAGTAGCTGGCAGTCAGAGGAACAGACCTGACTACACAAGCGTTAATGCGTTACACACCGTTCCATTACACAGAGAGCCCACATTCCTTTATTCTCACTTCTTTTTTTTCTGTCTGTCTCCTTCTTTACAAGGAAGAGCCGCTACAACGTTCTGCTTCGGCATCTTGTCTTTCCTCCAAGTTTAAGTCGTACCCTTCTTGTCGTTAGCTGCCCGTGGACTCCCCCCTTAGTCTTTTTCTCTCTTTTAAAAAGTCTTTAAATGTACTGTATTTCATACAATTTGTACAAATATATGCAGAGTCTGTCTCCTCTGTGTTTTTCACACATCGTGGAGTTCTTATCTCTCGTTGAAGAAAACCAAAGGGAAGGATGATGAGTTGAGATGGAGGGATGAATCAAAGGATGGATGGATTGATGGAAGGAGAACAGAGTTTAAACCTTTCTGCTTCACTTTTGGGTGTCTGTACGATGAGAGAGGGAACCTGTACACGAATAATGGTGGTGACGTTATAAGTGTAAGCACGCTGTCAGAGGCTTCAAGAATGGAGGATGGAGAAAGTCTCTCTCTCTCTCACTCTCTCTTTCTCTCACTTTCAGTCTCATGTTGGTGAGAAGTAGGGGCGTACAAAAGTTTTACAGGGCTCATAGCAGTCATCTGTGGGCCAGGAGAGAGCAGGTTTTAGGGGTTAAGGGTCAAAGGTTGAGGAGTGGTTGAGGCTGAGGTGGTTGAGGCTGAGGTCACGGTCAGGGTTGGAAGTAGCCTAACCCCTAACCCATAGCGGTCACCATACTGGAAGGGTGGTGGGGGGCAAAGGGCAAGCTGGAGGAAGGGTGCATCGGAGTGGGCGTGGTCAGCATGTGGCCCGAGTGTGAGAAGGGCGGGAATGAGGTCATGTGCCGTGAAAGGGCGGCCGGGCTGAAGGAACTGCTCTTCTCCATCAGGCTCTTGGAGAAGTCGTCCATGCTGTCCTGCGACTTTTTGCTCTTCTTGGACTTGCTGGACATCTTCCTGTTGCGGGTCTGGATGCCTTCCTTCTTCATAGTGAGTGGTCGGTTGATCTGTGGTGGAGAGAGAAAAGTTTTGGGGATTTGTTAAAACTGGGTAACGAATCATATCAAAGGTATTCAATGGTAAAAAAAAAAAAATTATAATAATAATAAATACATTTTTTTTAAATCCAGACTATCAGAGCTTTTTTAAAATATTCAAAGACACATTTCCATTAAAAGAGCATTGTTAATGGTTTGACCTACAATTCATACTAGCAAACAACAAATCGTGTGTATCTACAGGTTTTGCTTGTGGTCTGCTCAGTATGTCCCAATAACAAATGGTAGCAGCCCAAATGTATAAACTTTTATACATATAACTGACACAGTTCAGGAACTGAAATTGGGAGACATACGACAATCTGCTCCATGTGATAATTTATTTGCGCCAATCATTGGTGGGTTTGCTGCTTTACTGCTTGAACTAATTCCCATTCAATCGAGAACATCACACTTAAAATGTCGCTTGCTGCTGATGTTTGAATTGAATGTCCCAAACCTACGTAAAACATGAATGGCTACCTTTATCACTTGACAGTGTGAACGCCAGATCAATCTGCAGCATGTGAGTGGAAACAATTTATGAAAGCATTTAAATGCAGACAATGTTCTAACGAATATGAGATGTATAGGTGAGAAAGGTCTATACTGGTCTTTGAGGAAAGGATGTTAGGACTGCTCATGAGTTTCAGTTCAGTTGAACAGCAGCAGAGAGGATTTTGATTTCACAAATATCAAAAACTGCAGCTTTTTTTATGAGTACATAAAAGTCATAAAAAGTTTCCTTTTATTTACAGATGTCAAGATTATGGTTAGAGCAGGTTTAGCATATCAATAATAATTATGCTAATGGAAGGTCCTCACAAGGATAGTAAGAAAACGTGTGTGTGTGTGTGTGTGTGTGTGTCAGGTCATATCGGCACCAGGCTGGAATTAGCTGTTGATTCCTTGACACCAGGCACAGCTGATGCCAGGCTTGCCAAGGCGAGAAACCCCAGACTCTGGCTCGGCGAACGCGGGCACAGTGGCACTGCCACGACACCTCACTCTCCTGCCAGCCAGCATCACCATCACACAGTTGCACTCCTTAGCCTTTAGCTCTCGCTCTCTTTCTCTCTCCCTCTTTCTCACTTGCTCTGTTACTGTCTCTTTTGCGCCCTCATTCTCTCTTTTTATCATCCTCATAAGCTCTGTCTTAGCCTCCTTCACCTCGCTTCATCAGTGTATGCACTTGGAGCAGTGCCACAATGTTTAGAACAACATTTGGACAGAACTGTTTTATTGTCCTTCTCTATTCAGGCTAAGGTAATGAAGAGTACACCTATAGCTAGATGCTTATACCATTGTGTGTAATCATCTTAGTGGATTCTGTGTGCATGAAATCACTGAAAAGATGTGAAAGATGTTTTTGAGATATGTAAGAATATGGTCCAGACTGGCTTTTATGGCCTTCTCTGGTAATTCAGTGCTCACTAGGTCAGTGGTGGGGAGTTGGCTCTCTGCTTACTGATTGCCTTACTCACACTACAATGAAGGAGCAGAGACACACACACAATTGTGGTTTCCCTTAGATGTTTGTGTCAGTCGTGCAGAGCAAAGCGTTACAAAAGTATTTCTGTGTTGAATATCCTTGACCGTCACAATAAACACATACACAATGTGGTTACCATACATACTCTAACCACTGTGCTAAGACCACCCTCCATACTCTACTCCAAAAAGATTCAGGGTGACCACAAGCTCAGTGTGAGACGCTTCAGTACAAACCCAGTGTGACACACACACACACACACGCACATACACACACACACACACACACACACCAGTGCAAGGTTTCATTCTCTCATAGAGTTTCAGTGTGCCTTTGATAGAGGTTAAGGTTAAGAGAAGAGAAACAGAAGGTTCAGCGAAATTTCGGATTTGTTTCAAGATCCAAATAAAACTCATTTTGCAAATACACTGGGTAACTAGGTCACATCAGATGATTCTATCCAGTGCAGAAATATTCGTTTCTATTAGTTGACCTAAGCCTTGGCTGATAAGAGTCATCCAAAAACAATTACGAGTGCAGTAATAGAGTGTAATAAAGGCTACTGCAACAAACTATGACCTGTCATTCTAATAATAGAAATAAAAAGTATGATAGTCATTACAGTAATAATCATCATCATCATCATCATTTTCCTCATGTATTTATTCTACTTGATTGCTGGACTGGGAATACCGGAATTTGTTTGTATGTGTGTGTGTGTGTGTGTGTTGAACAATTTTTCACGCACTCTTGTTATAAAAGTCAAAAATTTTCGACTCACGGACAGTAATTTAGGAAAGAAAGATCAGCTCAGATCAGACACTTACATTGTGCAGTTTAAAGTACAGGCCGCAGGCATTGCACACCGGATCACCATTGGCGTTTCTCCTCCACAGCGTCGTCGTAGTCGTTTGACAGTTTGCGCAGGAGGTTCCCGCTCGCCGTGCAGCAGACTGCAACAGTCAGAGAAACAGAGGGATTAGACATAGTAACCTGTGCTGACACACCTCAGCCATTCATACCCATAGTGTACCAACCATACATGACCAAACATTAACCTTCTACACTATATCTTCTAATCTTTCTCATCCAATGGCTGACGGACAGCTTTTTCTGTGATGTAGAATGACGTTGAAGGAATAATGCGCCAAAGAAGCTTCTAACAGCCGTCCCTTGACTGTGCTAAAAATATATTCCCTCAAATGCAAATATTTATAAAAGCGCAAAAAAGTGTAGGCTTAAATGGCGACCATTAAGCCTGATGAAATTTTCCTGTTAAACGGAGAAGTTAGCATTAACAGCGGGCAAGATGACACTCCTGTCTCGTATTTAAAACAATCACGCTGACAGTTTATTCAATTAGACCCAGCGTAATTTCATTGCAGTCACTCCGCATTGCCCACAAATAGTTTTTTCCATGGGCAACACACTCAAAGATGGATTTATATTCATGTCGTATTTTTTCTTGCTTCTCCACATCCCAGAATCTTGCTCTTTCTGTTTTTCTTCAGGCCAACTGTATACATAACTTCATCTTCTTAATATGTACCATCTGTTCTTGTCTTCTGCTTCATTTTGCATGATGCAGTTTGTTAAAAAATTAAATAAATAAATAAATAAAAGTTAATTGAAGATTATCATAAATAAGTAAAGTTAAATCATTGATGGAATTAAGTGTTGTAATTATAAACACATTAACATTTGTACAAATACACACACAAAAAAAGCAGCTGGACTACAAATATATTGAAAAACCTACAGATGGGTTTATTAGCTGTTCCTTTAGATGGGAAATGAGGTGGAAAAAAATATGTAAAGGTAGCAGGGAAACCCTTCACTACTCTGTTGATCATCTGTAGAAAGGAATCATAGTATTATACCCCAACATTTGCTCTCTTTTTATCCCCATTCTGTCTCTCTCTCTCTCTCTCTCATGCACACGCTCCCTCTTTCTCCCATACCCCCCCTTCTGAGGAGTCGTGGTGACTCTTGCCCCCTCCGCCTGCCTTTATGTTTAGGCTGGGGACTTTATCAGCAGCGCTCAGATATCCGGCAGCCTTTTCCTGGGAAGTCAGCTTTTTACATTAGAGAGAGAGAGAGAGAGAGAGAGAGAGAGAGAGAGAGAGAGAGACAGAGAGACCTGCCAAAATACAGCTGCCCTCTGACAGTTTCCCCTGTCTTGAATGAGGTATATCTAAATCTAGAAAGACAGTCTGCATGCAGGGCATTCACCTTTAAACGTCTTTAATGTTGTCACATTTTAACGCCTAGCTCTATTTTAGCTGACATTAAGCACGACACAGCTATATTTTACTTCAGTAAACTATTAATTGGTCTCTTCTAGCCAAGAAACAAGAAACCGTGGTCCATTTCTTCCTTAAATCTATGTAGGCCTATATGTTAGAGGTGTACATTACTAGAGGTTCTGTCTTGCATAATCATTGAGACTGTGCACCGAATCCCAGCCGCCATTTGTGTGTGTGTGTGTGTGTGTGTGTGTTCAAAACCTTCAGGCATAATTGTTTCATGATCTTTGAGGAATCCTGAGGACATTAGCATGCATTTGACAGCAGGCATGTGCTAGAAGAACTTTCATTCCAAAAATTAAACATAACTCAGAGGAAAAAGACGCCCATGCTGGTTTAGAAATGCATGGGAGTTATGTTTGTTACTACTGAAATGCATCATGATGTTATTAGGGCCGCTTAAAGCGTAACAGCCTAGACTGCACTGTGTACAGATTGCACTTGATGTACAGTATGTTTATATTAACTAGCTTACAAACTAACAAGCTTTTTAGACATCAGCAGTGATGAGTAATTTTGAGTAATAATGAGCAACGGTGACGTCAAGTCGCTTTCCGGCTGAAATCAGGCTCTAACGGTTTTCGCTGCAGCACCTGCGTAATGAAAATGTGTTCTAGAATGTCGTGACGGAAGAGAACAGCGTTCCATACGCAACGTCGGCGTTTTCCGTCGTTCACGGAAATGCCCGATTTCGCCGCGTAAAAGATGCCGTAAAAGATACTCTAAATTTAAACAAATAAATAAATAAATAAAAAGTATGAGTATTCCGATCACATGCTTTCAGTGAAGCGTCTGTAGGCCTGCAGAGTGTAACTGGCGCGCGTTAAGTGAAATTGCAGTAGTTTCATATTTATTTTATAAAGCCTGTGACAAGAAGAAGACGTTCTGCTCATTGTCTAAAAATCATATTTAATACGTTTTGTATTAAATTGTCGGAGAAGCTGTTCTACTGATATTTTAAGCTAAATGTGTGTGGTTTTATAAACAGTTTATACGGAAATAAAAGAAAATGTCGATAAAAAAGAATAAATAGTATAACAATTAAACCAACATTTAATACATGAACAGGAGGTGCAATTTATTAGACTAGTTTATTGTTAAATTAGCAGGAACGCTCAAGTGTAGCTCTGATCTGATGTACTGACTACTACACTCGTGCATTAGCTATAGTGGACATGTCTAAAATGTAAATACTGTCCGTCAAAGTCCGTGATTCTGTGATACAACGTGTGCGGGTGTTTGATTAGACTTAATTACAGTGAAATGCGGGGTTTGTTATTTTTTGTTTGTTTGGGGGTTTTTTTTGTTTTGTTTTTTTGGGAGGGGGGTTGGGGTTTTTTTTTGTTTTTGTTAGGCCTACACTGACACGGAAATTTTTTTTAAACATGTGTCAATGGTTGTTATAATATTATAATTATATAATAATAATAATAATTATTATTATTATTATAATAATAATAATTATTATTATTATTATTATTATTATTATTATTATTATTATTATTATGTTTAAAATAAAATTGCCTAAAATATTATTTTAGCTCAGATCCTTGTAAATTCCCAATTTATGCGTCAAGCACATGCGTACTTGAGGTAAGGATTAAGGGGAAAGGCCTACCAGTCTCCGCTTGGGCTTGATAAGAGGTCGGTTCTGCCCGTTCATCTTGTGGTAAAGTCCGCACGCGTTACACAGGTAGTGGCCTGTTCCGTCCCGCCGCCAGAGAGGAGTAGAAGTGGCTCCGCAGTTCACGCATTCCCGGCCCTCTGCACGCACAAAACATGCACATTTGTAAACCACATGCACATGAAGCACTGACTAAAGCACAAACACATAGAGGTGACTATGACTCAAAATATATGCAAGTATCGCCTAAATGAGAAAATAAACACAAACACACAAACATGTGCAGAGATGCATGATACTCCACTCACAAGCAAACTAAATTCGCTTTTTAAACTTTTTAAAGCCGCATTTTAAAACAGCACTGCAGATAAACGTGTTATTATATATATATATATATATATATATATATATATATATATATATATATATATATATATATATATATATATATATCTAGGACGTATTTATATATATATATATCTATCTAGGACTATATATATATATATATATATATATATATATATATATATATATATATATATATATATATATATATATACGTCCTAGATACAATATAACATAGATTTGCTTAAAAATATAAGTCAAATGCGCGCGTGACATGCAGTAGTATAATTTAAATTAACACGACAACAGCAACAACAACATCATCAATAATAATAATAATAATAATAATAATAATAATAATAATAATAATAATAATAATAATAATAATAATAATAATAACAATAATAATAATAATAAAATCCTAAGAGTATATTTTGAAGTGCACATCGTGCAAGATCTGAGTAGAGCTTTTTCAATAGGTGATGTAACGGATACAGGTCTTATCAAATCCATCAAAATGTAGAGGATAAACACGAGGATGATATTTTGGAAATATAACTCCGTTTATTCGGAATACGGATTAAAGGTGTGCATTATTATGGGTAGGCCTATATTACGGGTCATGTGTATATTTCATTTCCTATCAAACAATCTCCCGGTCCGTCAGGCCTTAATAAAGCTAGGGAACTAGGGATAGAATAAGGCACAATAATACTAATACTAATACTACTACTACTACTACTACTAATAATAATAATAATAATAATAATAATAATAATAATAATAATAATAATAATAATAATAATAATAATAATAATAATAATAATAATAATAAATCCAGAATTTTAATGTTGTGATTTGCATTGGGTTAAGTTAGACTCCATGTTTAACTTGGTGTGTGTGTGAGTGTGTGTGTGTGTGCGCGCGCGTAATTAAAACAGTGCAGGCCTCTTTTCCCCCAGTTTGAGTGACAGTCGGAGCGCGCGCGCACGCTCGGTGTCACTCCGCTGCACTCGGCTCTGGTCCATACACAAGAAGAAAAAAATACAGTGCCGAATACAAACTCGGTATATCATATTTAGTGCTTCAGCAGCTTTCGGTCAGAGCCACATATAGGGAAAAGTTTCGGTTTAAATTTATATATATATATATATATATATATATATATATATATATATATATATATATATATATATATATATATATATATATATATATATTATATATATATTGTTTTGCTTTTGTAACCCTGTAGTCAAAACAACTTGCTCACATTGTTATGTACAACCTTATAATAAACCGTAACAGTTAAAAACGATTTTAACCATTTAATTTATTCCAAAAAAATTTTTAAAAATGTATTGTGTGGGCGTCTCAGTCTGCACTGTAATATCGCCTTGTGTTGCGTAAAGCTTGTTCCGGGTTTGTGGGCTGCAGCTCGACCACAAAATGAAACATTTCAGGTTTAAGGTCATGTACACACAGCAGGTGAGTGATATCAACAACTTATAAAGTAGCTTATCCTCCCCTTTAATGTAGCAAACCGACTTACACATACCACAACAAACTGGTAATGTTCACATTTTCCCCGAGATCGCCTAGCAGAAATTGCTTGAATTAGCGACCTGTTATTTCGAATTTAACATCGTCACGTCCAAATATTGCGAGAACACACGGCACGTAAAAATATCGCCAGGTTTATTAACGCTAAGCTAAAGCTCTAATTGGAAGAGTTGCGTTAGTTATAACGTTCAGTCCACAAATGCTATCTTAATAAACAGACTTCATGAGGTGAGTAGTCATTTTCAGCAGCGTCAATATGTGTCAACCGTCAAACATTATTTACATTGCTATTTGGCGTATTGTTCATGAATGAATGAATTCATTCATTCATCAATTAATTGACAAAGCACTGTGGTTAACGAATTGTGTTGACACGTGGTAACGTGGGAAAGGAACAAATATATATTCATGATAAATAGCCAAAGGGCAGATTAAATATGTTTCCTGATATCCACAGCTATACGTCTATAACATAATATTAGGCTATAAGGTTTGTTTTCGGTTATTCTGGTTGTCTTAAATGCTATTTTTAAGTCCAACTAGTAGGCTGTGCTAGCACATTGTAAAAAAAAATTAAATAATAAATAAATAAACTGATGAGTAAAATAGGATGAGTCATTTTTTGACAGCGGTATTTTGCTAGTAAAACCGGTTTGGTTGCTGGTGACTGTGTGACCTTTTCCCCCCCACTAATTTCCCCCCGTGTTTGGATAGAGATTCATGCAGCAGCATCCGGCCTCTCCATCAGAGTTTCAGCGCTAAAATAAACAGCGCAGCAGGCTGAATGTAAGTGGATTAACTTAAACACATAAAACACTGCGGAGACCGGGATCAGAAGAGATGCAAAAAAAAAAAAAAAAAAAACTGCAAACACAAGGACAAAAAAAAAACCGGACTAGTCGGAACAAATTGGCCAGTGTTTAATCATCCCGCATGGTGGACTTAATTCGATTTTATCACCGGACAACAATAGATATAGTCTAGTGTAGGTTTTTAATCATAAAGGAAGCAAAAGCAAGCCAGATGGTTGCAAACAAATCTGTGTCTAAATTTGCTTACTTCTACTACCTCTTATTGTTTAAATAATTTTACCTGTTAAACCACCCTGTTTGTATTAGTTTATAGTCATCAATGATTATATTGAGAATATCCTTCTAATATTACAGCATTATGCTTTCCTGATGATGTTGGTTTGATTGACATGGATAATACAAGACCAACAGACAAGCAGGTAATTGCAGATTGTAGGGGGTCTGGGAGAACAAATTGTGGCCTTTTCTATGATTTGAGGAAACAGCACAGTGTTTAAATTAACACAAATACTTCTCATATAAGGCCAGTTGGACACAAATTAACACTGCATGTTTCATTTAAACACTGTAAGAGTTATTTCAACCTTGTGGATTTTTGCTGTGAGGCCCTGGCACTGGCAGACATTTTCAGGCCCTGACCCCGGGAGGCTGTTTGTGAGGAAAATTTGTAAAATTATAACAAATATAAAGGCCATGGTGAAATGTTTTTCCTAAGTTGTGGTTAAGTTTAATCAAAATGGGTAATAAAGCGCACGCCTACCTGAACAGGACCTTGTTTTTGGTCTCGTTTTGGAACCATAACTAGAGGAGGACCCACCTAGCAGGCTGCTGGGTGGGAAGAGCCCGGGCCCGTAATCGGACACATAGGGAGGGTAAGTGGCGATGGGGTGATGCGCGGCAGAGGAGGATGATGCCACTGTGCCTGCTCCGATGGCCATGCCACGGGCGTGGGCTGCATCCAGCTTCATGCCCTCGGGCAGCTGGTACTTGATGCATTCTTTGTCTTCGGGCCGCAGTGAAGAACCAGAGGACTGCGAGGACACAGCTGGGTCTGGGGAAACATCTTTTGGAGGAGTGGGAGGGAACGTGAAGAGGTGAGGGCTGGCATGGCCAGCCGACAGTGAAGAGGAGGAAGAGGAAGAAGAGGAGGAGGACGAGGGCGGAGGAGGGTAGACAGACAGAGGCCCCGGGGAGCCGTGGTGCAGCGGTGCTTTGGGAAAAGGGGGGCCCAGGTTCCAGGGTGAGGCCCCATGGTGTGATCCGATCCCTTTACTGCTCTCCAGCCATGGCAGAGAGCCGTGCAGTAGTGGGCGACACACCTGACTGCCTGAAAAAGCACATACAAACACATAGGCCTGTTAACAAAAAGTCACCAACGACACCGCTTTTCTTCTTCTTTTTTGTTTAAATCAAAACATTCAGTTTCAAGCCGTTTCAAACCACATGACAAAAAACAGGCAGTGGCATCACTAATAGACTGTCAGGTTTTAAAACCACATTGAAAACCACGAGAAAAATTAAACATTAGGAAATCTGTACCAGCTAAATAACATATATTGTGTGAGTAATTATACAACTGAGAAAATTGAGGGCAAACAGATTTTATCACCAGAGTGTTTGAGATTTTTTTTTAATACAAAGTATAGCACGACTTACAATATAGCATCAATCTTAAACTGATCCCAAGGAGAATAATTGTAAATTACAGCAAAATTATATACTGTCAAAACCTATAGGATCAAATTAACTGCTTTCGTTTGAAGTAAAATTGTAAAATTTTACAATTGTAAAAGTTAAATTTAGTTATTATTATTATTATTCTTATTATTATTATTATTATATTGCTAATAATAATAATAATAATAATAATAATAATAATAATAATAATAATAATAATAATAATAATTTTGTGGCATTTG
Source organism: Ameiurus melas (assembly GCA_012411365.1). Taxonomy (NCBI): domain Eukaryota; kingdom Metazoa; phylum Chordata; class Actinopteri; order Siluriformes; family Ictaluridae; genus Ameiurus; species Ameiurus melas. The sequence continues at coordinate 9,387,532 of CM022766.1, read as the reverse complement.
AATTGAACTATATCTAAATGAAAAACAATGCGGATGATAATTCAGTACCAGGATTATGGTGTATGTATTGTGGTGTATGTTGCACTACATTTGCAGATCTGGTCTCACATCTCTGCGATGCTGAAAGAAATTAATTTCGGTTGTTTTATGTGTAGGGGTAAAAAATAAAAAGAAAAAAAAAGAAAAAAAAGAACTTCAACGATACTGCAGGATGAAAGTGCTCTTGGGCCTGAAGGATTCACAATTAACACCTAATGCCTATGTCATTAGCTCTCAATATCGAGGCCGTCGATACCCAACACTCCTCCCTCAGTATCTGCCTCAAGTGCGCGGAAAATCTGAAAGTACTGAGAAGTCTGAAAGAGACGAGCTTCAAAAGAGAAACAAAGTCAGGCCTTTTCCTGCATGCACACGGCTCACGATGTAACGGCCGTAAATTAACCCCAATAACAACAAGAAGATTATTTCTCCACCCAGAGAATCTTTCATGTAGCTATCTGAACTGTGTTGGGTTATTTGTAAGCATCAACTCACTTTTAAAAATAATAATAATAATAATAATTGAAATAAGCGTATTTAAATTTAACGACGCGTTATTGTCAAGTTGGCAAATTATCGACAACGGACACTTCTGTCACTTCAAATAAGAAGGATAAATAAATACGCTTTGTAGATATAAAAACGCCGATTCTGTAGCGTGTATTATTATTATTTTCTTACAGCAAAAGCCCGCGAATGAAGAAAATAGTACATTTGAGTTAGAGTCTCAAATATGAGCTGAGAGCAGAACACTAGAAAGATGTGAAACCAGTGACACACCACTCGAGATAAAAAACACTTGTCTAAGTTCTGGCTTTTTGCAGATTTGATCCCTTTTTTTAAAGAATTTATTAATACAGTAAAGAAACGCTTGTTCGGTATTTTTTTTTTTACTATTAATCTTATATTACAATCTACTTAGTAATTTAGTTACAAAATGCAAACAAGCAGCAATGATAGTAAGAGGAAGAACCTCAAAGCGTTGAGTTAAATTGAATTCCGCCTGCACATCCTGCAGTGTAGAGTTAATAAAGTTGAATTAGATATTTAAACAGGAATTCTAAAATTCAGTTCAAACTATGGCTGACACTTTAAACAGTGTAAGGGCTAATTGAGCAGTGTATATGTGTGTGTGTGTGTGTGTGTGTGTGTGTGTATGTGTGTGTGTGTTTGTGTGTGTTGAATGCGTCTTCGTTTGAAATGTGTTTGTGCTACAGTACTATAAAAGGCATCAGATGCTCACCGTGTGGCGGTGGGTACCTCTGCACGGCCCGGTTCCCGTAGTACGGGTGGCCGCTCTGTCCGTCGATGTTGAAGAGCACGTCCATGTCCTCGAGCGGATACTGCGGCTCCATGTACGAGTGGCCGAGTCCGGGGTGGTGCGGCTCCGCGTGCTGCCCGTTCAGCACCGGGTGAGGATGATGGTGAGGGTGGTGGCCTATCCAGCGGGTCTGCTCCGCGCTCACTTCCATCGTTTCGTTTTTAGCAAACGTTCATATACACGCGGGCGGAAATAATACACACACGCCGAAAGTAAAAGACAAGTAATATTTCTGAAAGTCCCAAATTCCGACGCTGATTAATCCAGACGTTTCTTCAGAAGTAACTTCCGAGGATCACCTGCAACTGAAGAAAAAAAAAACTTTTACCTTGCCGTCCGGGTTGTTCTCGTTTTTTGTGTCATTGGGTTAAAAAACAAAAACAAAAAAAAAACAATGTCCGTTCTTCAGCCACTGACTGCTTCAATAAATAAATGTTCGACTAATAAAATGTCACTTACAAACACACATTAAAAAAATGCAAAGAGCGCCCTCTGATAGCGCTTTGTATACAAATAATAAATAAGTCCAGTTTTGTCCGAGTCCTGCTCCTACGGGTTTTTACGTTTTTTTCTACTCCGTGACGGCGCACGCGGACTCAACAGGTCGGGTTGCTGTGGAGAGTGTCAGTGCGCGCGGACTCCACCGAAACTTTTAACGCACTGATCAAAATCTCTGTATATGCACAGCGGTAAAACCTTCTAACCCACCCCCCCAACCCTCCCTCCCTCCCCCTACTGACTACCTCTTCCCTCCCTCCCTCCTTCCCTCCCTCCCTCCGTCCGTCCCACCTCCCTCTCTTTGCTCCCTGCCTCTCCGTCTAAACCTAGCACCGTCCCAGCGTTGCTCTCTCTCTCTCTCTCCTTTTTTTTTTTTTTTTTTTTTTTTTACAGTGAAGGCATTCTTTTAGGATGGCGCCAGGCAGCTCAATGCTCGCAGACAGCTTTGGCTTGGGCGACGCAACTTAAGGAGGGTTCTCTCTCTCTCTCTCTCTCTCTCTCTCTCTCTCTCTCTCTCTCTCTTGCTCAGTGTCATCAGTAGGGGAGGGGCCACACTGCTCGGACTAATTGAATAAAGTGGAGGCCATGCAGGGAAAGATGACCAGGAGCTGTGGAACTCTTCCTCTCTGCCTATGCACGCACATACACACTCCCATTTGGACACTTCATTCACACACACACACTCACACACACACACACACACACACACACACAATCTTTGTCACTATAGTATACATCAGCTTCACATATAGGCTTAGTTATTCACACATTCACGCAAAAAAGCGCAGAATTAAAATTAAAAACATAATATGTAGCTTAACTATAATGTAAATGTACAAACTTTACAAAATTTCAAAAAGTCAGAAATTCCCCTGGAGGTAAGGCTGATATATAAGACATAGCAAGAAAGAAAAAAAACGTGTTGTTACCTCGTTCATATGTAGCCTACTTAAACAGATTATTATTATTATTATTATTATTATTATTATTATTATTATTATTATTATTATTATTATTATTATTATTATACCCTTGTTCACAGCTAACTACTGAATTGTTTACTTAATACATACAGCTTAGTTATTAGGTCTGTTTAAATAAATGTATTAAAAGCTGTTAAATAAATAAGGATTAATTCAGTTTTTTTTATGTAATCTATTAAAGTAGCCTCGTAACCTCCGGCTTCCTGTGACCTCGTGTGTGTGTGTGTGTGTGTGTGTGTGTGTGTGTGTGTGTGTGTGTGTGTACCAGAGCTGGTTAACAGTGGCAGCTGTTCTATTAAAACTGCGTGACAGTGCGTCCTCTCGCGGTGATATGCGCGAGATTTCTTTTACTCTTTCATTAAGGCTCACATCCTGTGCTTGTTCAAAATGGGGTTTAGACGTTTGCGCCATGCAACGCTTCCTTTGTCCCCTACCTCATGCACTCTCCCTAATTCTGGAGGAAAACAGAGGCTTTTCTTGTGCGTGTAAAGCTTTACAAAATCCACACTGAATCTCCGTCTTGACCCTTAGTGGCACATGACGTTGTGAGACTTTACTCATTTATACAAGCTTCTACGCGCAATATAAAGCGGCGCGCACGTCATTTACAGGCTGTTTTGCATCACATTCGAGATGGCATGTATTAGTCATGTGAAGGTCTGCTTTGGGTTTTTATATCCGTTTTACTCAGTATTGAACGGTGTTATAGAGCGACATGGCGCGGGCGACTGATTCGAGCAGCGCGTCCAGCTGCAGGTGAAAATTGAATTTGGTGACGTCACGTCAAAAATGATAAAGGAGAACCCAGGTTTTATTAAAATAGCCAGACGGATTTTAAGTCCACTAATTTTATCTTAGTGTAGCTTCCACACACATTACATTGCCAATTTATTGTTTAAATTGCCGGATTAATTCTACAGTCAAAAATACTAAACGAGTAGGCTTTTTTTATTATTATTATTATTATTATTGTGTATCATTCATACAAAATAAAAATAAATCAAGAAATACACAAAACACCGCACCTACCCTAGCATACATATTCAAGATAGAAAAAAAAATAAAAAATAAAAAATTTTATATATATATATATATATATATATATATATATATATATATATATATATATATATATATATATATATATATTGTTTGGTGTGCTTTTCGGATTTTCCCATGTGAAATATTTGGTGCGTTTACATGTATTGTCAAACAAGCGATTTCATTTTGTTTTCAAATGATTTTTTATATAGTGCCATGTAAATCAGCTATGAAAACACGTGATAAAATAGACGCGAGGATTTTTTTTCATTATGTTACTG